>WWET01002410.1:200981-218386 GCA_011038615.1 Limnodynastes dumerilii
GCAGGAATGACCAGTTTTAGGCTGGCTACACACTATAACAGGTCTGGCCAACCTGCAGCTCTCCAGATGTTGTGAAACTACGACTCCCAGCATGCTTTGTCATGTATCTGCTATGCCTAAGCAGTTAAAGCATGCTGGGACTCGTAGTTTTGCAACACCTGGAAAGCCACAGGTTGGCTAGGCCTGCACTATAAAATAAAGGGGCTGCTTATTGGTGGATTGTCCTGATCAGGGGTGGAGGGTGACAGACTTGGGCCCCATAGCAAGGAGGCTGTGCCTGGGCCTGGGTGGGCAAAACTGGGTGGGCCAAAGCCTGTTAGAGGTTGTCAGCTTAAAACAGCGCTCGGCGCTCCATGGATGCACAGGGACGGACACTGCCCACAGCGTACCGTGGCCTATTATCACTGGCAGGTGTCATCACAAGCGTACTGCGGCCTATTATCCCTGACAGGTGTCATCACAAGCGTACTGCAACTTATTAGCGCTGACAGGTGTCATCACTAGCGTACTGCGGCCTATTATCACTGGCAGGTGTCATCACAAGCGTACTGCGGCCTATTAGCGCTGACAGGTGTTATCATTGCTTTTTCCTGTGCAGGGGTTGAAATGTACCATGGAATAACAACAAAACGCACATTAGGGGTGGGCTGGGACTGAGCTAGAGGGGGCAGGGGGGGATATTTACCCCTGGGTTGTTGCCTCCAGAGCTTCTTAGGGTAGCTCCGTGCAGGGGGCTACTCGCTGACAAAGATGCACCCCAGATTGTGGCTTACACCCAATCACAGCGGCCGGACAGCATTCTCTACTTCCCTTCTAGGCGTAAGTCAGACAGTGAGTGGCTATCAGCCTAGAGCTATCCACCAATCAGAGTGCTGGCAGTCATTTACTGTATGGAAGAGTGATGGTGCAAGACCACGGGAGGTGTAAGCTGAAGATAGGGGCCAGGATCCGGAATGACACAATGATGGACACGCACGGCCCATCAGTTTTCGCAGCCATCAGCTAGTGCAAGCTTTCCGCCAAGGAAACCTGTATCATGGGAAGCGGATCCATGCCGGTACCTTTGCAACAGCGGTGCGGGACAACCCACCATCCATACAGCGTGTACACATGGAGGGCGTGGAGATTGGCGCACGATTCTCCATTACGCACTCGCCCCATGTTACGTTACATAAAATTTAGGGTAGAGGTCAGGACTTGTAAGGTCTGTACAGTAAGAGGAGCGCAGTACCCTCACACAAGCGGACTTCTGAATTGCGCACATGGAAGTCCATCCTGTACATCGCATGCGATCACGCTTCTTATTCTCACTCACTGTGATATGTGTCCTCCCAAATGTTCTCTGTATGTCTGTGCCATTCATTCTGCCTGACATAACATCCTATACACCCCCTTCACCCTCCATTATAATTTGTTTAGGACGACAGCGGAATCTTCGCATCTTCCCATCGGAGGATGTCATTACAAAGTCAAATCTATATGTTTACACTTTCATAATGTGCATCCTGGTTGTGCCACTCTTTTTTTGGCAGCTCAGAGAGAAGATTCAGGGAGGGGTAAGGTGTTGGTACACATTGTAAGGAGAGGTGTGGTGTGGGTACACAGTGTAGGGAGGGGAGCATTGTGGGTACAAAAGACAGATCATGAGAGAAGGTAGAAGACACTGGCAGGGGAGGATAGACCCGGACGGGCCACACTGTGAAGTTCAGGACGTCTGATAGAGGTAACCAGACACAAGTTAAAAACTCTTTTTGCCTCCAGGTATTCAGGTGACAGAAAGCACACAACATACCATAGCACCTCATCCTACCTGTCCAGGTGACAGGAGGACACAGGCAGTATCATAATACACATAGACCTATCTTTGTGACATAAGGTACAGTAAGGGACCAGATATATATATATTTCTAGGTACATCACTTGTGGAATAGAGTTTAAAGTTCTATATAAAATCATTTTTAATATAGTGACTTCTTTATACCATCCTGCGACTTACTTGATGCACGTTTTTTCTTATCGTTTTAATGTGTGTGTGTTTTTTAACCTTTTATTGATAATACAAAAGTTTTATGCTTTCATATCTCAGGGTTTCCTGATGATACAAAGACATGCCTAAAAAACACCACCAGATGTTACCAATCAGACAGGATGACAAAGTTGCGTGAAGGTGGACCTTCATTTACACAGGATACTAGATATAATATTCAATCCAATATTCAAAAACACATTGTTATAATTGAATTGAAATGTCAATTAAATGTCTGTGCTAACATATGGGATGGAATGCATAGATACCCTTCACTTAGCAAGTTATCAGCTAATATACCTAATAATAATAACTAATAATATAAGTAATAATATACCTAATAATAATAACTAATAATATATGTAATAATATACCTAATAATAATAACTAATAATATAAGTAATAATATACCTAATAATAATAACTAATAATATACCTAATAATAATAACTAATAATATAAGTAATAATATACCTAATAATAATAACTAATAATATACCTAATAATAATAACTAATAATATAAGTAATAATATACCTAATAATAATAACTAATAATATACCTAATAATAATAACTAATAATATAAGTAATAATATACCTAATAATAATAACTAATAATATACCTAATAATAATAACTAATAATATATGTAATAATATACCTAATAATAATAACTAATAATATAAGTAATAATATACCTAATAATAATAACTAATAATATACCTAATAATAATAACTAATAATATAAGTAATAATATACCTAATAATAATAACTAATAATATACCTAATAATAATAACTAATAATATAAGTAATAATATACCTAATAATAATAACTAATAATATACCTAATAATAATAACTAATAATATAAGTAATAATATACCTAATAATAATAACTAATAATATACCTAATAATAATAACTAATAATATATGTAATAATATACCTAATAATAATAACTAATAATATAAGTAATAATATACCTAATAATAATAACTAATAATATACCTAATAATAATAACTAATAATATAAGTAATAATATACCTAATAATAATAACTAATAATATACCTAATAATAATAACTAATAATATAAGTAATAATATACCTAATAATAATAACTAATAATATACCTAATAATAATAACTAATAATATAAGTAATAATATACCTAATAATAATAACTAATAATATACCTAATAATAATAACTAATAATATATGTAATAATATACCTAATAATAATAACTAATAATATAAGTAATAATATACCTAATAATAATAACTAATAATATACCTAATAATAATAACTAATAATATAAGTAATAATATACCTAATAATAATAACTAATAATATACCTAATAATAATAACTAATAATATAAGTAATAATATACCTAATAATAATAACTAATAATATACCTAATAATAATAACTAATAATATAAGTAATAATATACCTAATAATAATAACTAATAATATACCTAATAATAATAACTAATAATATATGTAATAATATACCTAATAATAATAACTAATAATATAAGTAATAATATACCTAATAATAATAACTAATAATATACCTAATAATAATAACTAATAATATAAGTAATAATATACCTAATAATAATAACTAATAATATACCTAATAATAATAACTAATAATATAAGTAATAATATACCTAATAATAATAACTAATAATATACCTAATAATAATAACTAATAATATAAGTAATAATATACCTAATAATAATAACTAATAATATACCTAATAATAATAACTAATAATATATGTAATAATATACCTAATAATAATAACTAATAATATAAGTAATAATATACCTAATAATAATAACTAATAATATACCTAATAATAATAACTAATAATATAAGTAATAATATACCTAATAATAATAACTAATAATATACCTAATAATAATAACTAATAATATAAGTAATAATATACCTAATAATAATAACTAATAATATACCTAATAATAATAACTAATAATATAAGTAATAATATACCTAATAATAATAACTAATAATATACCTAATAATAATAACTAATAATATATGTAATAATATACCTAATAATAATAACTAATAATATAAGTAATAATATACCTAATAATAATAACTAATAATATACCTAATAATAATAACTAATAATATAAGTAATAATATACCTAATAATAATAACTAATAATATACCTAATAATAATAACTAATAATATAAGTAATAATATACCTAATAATAATAACTAATAATATACCTAATAATAATAACTAATAATATAAGTAATAATATACCTAATAATAATAACTAATAATATACCTAATAATAATAACTAATAATATATGTAATAATATACCTAATAATAATAACTAATAATATAAGTAATAATATACCTAATAATAATAACTAATAATATACCTAATAATAATAACTAATAATATAAGTAATAATATACCTAATAATAATAACTAATAATATACCTAATAATAATAACTAATAATATAAGTAATAATATACCTAATAATAATAACTAATAATATACCTAATAATAATAACTAATAATATAAGTAATAATATACCTAATAATAATAACTAATAATATACCTAATAATAATAACTAATAATATATGTAATAATATACCTAATAATAATAACTAATAATATAAGTAATAATATACCTAATAATAATAACTAATAATATACCTAATAATAATAACTAATAATATAAGTAATAATATACCTAATAATAATAACTAATAATATACCTAATAATAATAACTAATAATATAAGTAATAATATACCTAATAATAATAACTAATAATATACCTAATAATAATAACTAATAATATAAGTAATAATATACCTAATAATAATAACTAATAATATACCTAATAATAATAACTAATAATATATGTAATAATATACCTAATAATAATAACTAATAATATAAGTAATAATATACCTAATAATAATAACTAATAATATACCTAATAATAATAACTAATAATATAAGTAATAATATACCTAATAATAATAACTAATAATATACCTAATAATAATAACTAATAATATAAGTAATAATATACCTAATAATAATAACTAATAATATACCTAATAATAATAACTAATAATATAAGTAATAATATACCTAATAATAATAACTAATAATATACCTAATAATAATAACTAATAATATATGTAATAATATACCTAATAATAATAACTAATAATATAAGTAATAATATACCTAATAATAATAACTAATAATATACCTAATAATAATAACTAATAATATAAGTAATAATATACCTAATAATAATAACTAATAATATACCTAATAATAATAACTAATAATATAAGTAATAATATACCTAATAATAATAACTAATAATATACCTAATAATAATAACTAATAATATAAGTAATAATATACCTAATAATAATAACTAATAATATACCTAATAATAATAACTAATAATATATGTAATAATATACCTAATAATAATAACTAATAATATAAGTAATAATATACCTAATAATAATAACTAATAATATACCTAATAATAATAACTAATAATATAAGTAATAATATACCTAATAATAATAACTAATAATATACCTAATAATAATAACTAATAATATAAGTAATAATATACCTAATAATAATAACTAATAATATACCTAATAATAATAACTAATAATATAAGTAATAATATACCTAATAATAATAACTAATAATATACCTAATAATAATAACTAATAATATATGTAATAATATACCTAATAATAATAACTAATAATATAAGTAATAATATACCTAATAATAATAACTAATAATATACCTAATAATAATAACTAATAATATAAGTAATAATATACCTAATAATAATAACTAATAATATACCTAATAATAATAACTAATAATATAAGTAATAATATACCTAATAATAATAACTAATAATATACCTAATAATAATAACTAATAATATAAGTAATAATATACCTAATAATAATAACTAATAATATACCTAATAATAATAACTAATAATATATGTAATAATATACCTAATAATAATAACTAATAATATAAGTAATAATATACCTAATAATAATAACTAATAATATACCTAATAATAATAACTAATAATATAAGTAATAATATACCTAATAATAATAACTAATAATATACCTAATAATAATAACTAATAATATAAGTAATAATATACCTAATAATAATAACTAATAATATACCTAATAATAATAACTAATAATATAAGTAATAATATACCTAATAATAATAACTAATAATATACCTAATAATAATAACTAATAATATATGTAATAATATACCTAATAATAATAACTAATAATATAAGTAATAATATACCTAATAATAATAACTAATAATATACCTAATAATAATAACTAATAATATAAGTAATAATATACCTAATAATAATAACTAATAATATACCTAATAATAATAACTAATAATATAAGTAATAATATACCTAATAATAATAACTAATAATATACCTAATAATAATAACTAATAATATAAGTAATAATATACCTAATAATAATAACTAATAATATACCTAATAATAATAACTAATAATATATGTAATAATATACCTAATAATAATAACTAATAATATAAGTAATAATATACCTAATAATAATAACTAATAATATACCTAATAATAATAACTAATAATATAAGTAATAATATACCTAATAATAATAACTAATAATATACCTAATAATAATAACTAATAATATAAGTAATAATATACCTAATAATAATAACTAATAATATACCTAATAGCATACGATGAGCGTACGCTCGCTTGCGAGCGTTGCTCTGGATCAGGCCCAATGTCTCTCACAATAAAGGACCATTTGTGTCTCAATTCCACAGAACCCAACAGTCATCTTACAGTTATGACAACTAGGAGCACAATAAATATAATGACAGAGACAGGAAATATCAGTGACAGGAATGCAATTATCCATAATAACATCTGGTTGATTGGACAATAATAACACATAGCCCGTTCTCTGTGAATATCAGGGAGACTCCCTGAGGAGTGGGTGATTTCCCCGACTCCCTGAAGTGTTGGGAATCTCCCTGATGCTGATTCAGTTCCAATGAAACCTCTGGAGATGGCCAATTTTATGGAGGCCAAGTTGTAATGAAAGACTTTCAGTTATCTAAGACAACATGACTTCAATAATGGAAGCGGAAAAGATAAATACACTCTGGTCTCTTGTTAATAAGGTGCAGTGTCACCAACTTTTATCTTTTCTATAAAGATGAAGAAGTCAGAGATCTCCTATCCACAGTTTTCACAATAATACTAACAGTCCTTAATCACTGACAATATAACAATCAATAAATACTGATGCCACCATTTTTATTGCAATATAGTTTTCCTGGCACTGTTAGACACACCCATGGGTGGAGCTATTGACAGGACACACCCCTTTGGTGGTACAGGACACACCCCTTTAGTGCAGGGCCTTGATAGTGCTATCACAATCTCCCTGCTAGTTATTTGCAAGAGTTGTCATCCATGGTGAGGTATTGGAGGAGTTTATTAAGACATAGCAAGGTCACATGAGGGAGGTGGACACGAGACCTCCCAGTCCCACCCTTGCTATGGGGGTTGATACAAATCTATGGCCAGGCACACTGGGGGTGGTTGTGGTGGGGTCAGTCTTGCCTTTGGTGCTTAGGCCAGGAGGTAGGTTTGAGGGGCTTGTGGATTGATTGGATCAAACATCTCATCCATTGTCTCTTTCTATTCCTTTTCCATAGGGGCCCATCTCACCATGGATTCAGCAGAGCCTTTATGCCTCCTTCACCGCCTGTACATCTACGCTATCCATGGGTACGTGTGTGAGGTCCTCTTCACAGCTTTCTTCGACTTTGCAGTCAGCAGAGACTGGAGGTTTCGCGGGGTCTCCAGCGTTTGGGCGTTGTTCATCTACGGCCTGGCCATGCTGGGAATCGAATATTTGTACCTATCTTTGAGACTCCACTGTGGCTTCCTTCTACGTTCTCTCCTGTACACGCTGTGGGTGTATCTGTGCGAGTTCAGCGCCGGATGGATACTGAGGAGCTTCTGTGCCTGCCCATGGGACTACAGTCACTATAGATATAACATCAAGGGCCTGATTACCCTGGAGTACGCCCCCTTCTGGTTGATTGGATGCGCCATTCTTGAGAAATTCATCATCTGGCACACATTGCGCCTCCGTCTGGATGGGAATTGGGAGCCGGAGATCGGATACTTGAAGGTGGATTAGATGTTCCGTGTGGCCAAAGAGAAGAGTTTTTACCTCGTTATCAAGATGTGAAAAAAATATTAGCAGACATTGAGTCAGGGGATGGTCTAATAGAGAGTAACTAAGTGAAGATGTCTCAGAGACGGGATTCTATCACTGGACATTTTCAGATGTTTTACACTGGAGAAGCACAACTAGAGTTGATCCAACGTAACGGAACTGTGTTTATTTTCAACCTTATTAACCATAACTGGTTTTGATACTGAATTGTCCTTCACCAAGGTGCCTATTATATAAGATAGCCCCCAGTTCATTACATAGAAACAGAGAATGTGACGGCAGATAAGAGCCACATGGCTTTAAAACTATACTGACCCTAGACCCTATTTACCCTCCATTTAGTTTAAGATTTAGGATATCCTTATATTTATCAAAAACATGTTCTACTGTGTTACCTCTACCCCCTCAAATGGGAGACTATTCCACTTATCTATCACCCTTTCAGTGAAGTCATTATCTGCACATTTCCTCTGAATCTACCACCCTCCAGTTTATATTCATGCCCTCGTGTTCTATTACACCTCTTCCTTTGAAAAATACCCCCTCCTCTAGCCAGTCACAACCCTTGATATATGTGAAAGCTGCTATCATATCCCCCCTCTCCCTTCTCTGCTCCAAGCTATACATGTTAAGTTCCTCTAGCCTTTCTTGGTGTGTTTTGTGATACAGGCCATGGACCATTTTAGTTGCTTTTCTTTGCACAGTCTCTAATGTATTTATGTCTCTCTGGAGATATGGCCTCCAGAACTGAACACAGTATTCTAGGTGAGGTCGTACCAATGATCTATAAAGGGGCATCACTACTTCTCTCTTCCTGCTACTAATTATATGCCCCACTGTAATGCCTCCAATACTTTTTATGCCAGGCAGTAATGCCAGGACAAAAAGGGGTCCTCCACTATGTAACCACATGACTTGGCTGCTGAAAAGGTTGTACTAGTGAACACCCAGATCCCCCCACAAAAAAAAGAACAGTCCTTCTATGATACTTAGTGAAAGGTCCTTGCTCTGTCACAAATCCTATTATTTTTGTACATTGTAATATTTCTATCAGAATAGTGTACTCTACGCTTGCCGGGGCAAGATTAACAATGGGGCTAATTCCAGGCCTCCATCTAGAAATAGGCCCCCACACACTGCAGTGCATGAGGATGAATGTCATCCTCCACCAAAGCATACTATATAGTGTGGGCCCTTATCATTTTCAGCCCCAGGCCCACGTGGCCCTCAATCCAACCCTGACCCTTGCCATACACGTCTTGTTATACCCCAGGAAAACCCCGGTTATTGCTGGGTCAAGATCCAGTTACCCGGGTTGAGGTGTGATGTGAAAGGTCCCGGGGTCTTCTTCCCGGGTTTAATGACCTGGGAATTGAACTGGGGAGAAAAAAAGGTTTTGTTCCAGGTATGACCCGGGTAGAGGTGCAGTGTCAAAGATATGACCCGGGTTTTTCAATCCAGGTTTCACCTAAACAGTTGTGATTGGAGGGATTTGTTTACTATTGTTATGGGAATAGTAAACAAATCCCTTGTTGGGAGCCATGCGTGGTGCATCACACTGTCAGGAAAGACCCAGATTCCGGATTTTCAACCCTGCAGTGTAAAAAGGATCATCCCCGGGGTCTGTGACACAGCAATATCCTGAGTTGTAAGACCCAGGATATTGCCGGGGTGCTGATGTGAAAGGGGTATTATGTCCTTAGTTACTATAACAACAGCCATAACATAAATAGAGTTGGTTCCATACACTATGAAGATAGCCACAGAGATTCCAGCCAACTGGCACATCATCTCAGACAATGGCTCAGCACCAATAACAATCTCATTGGCATGGGCTGAATTATCTCTGCCAATGAGATGATAAAATAACCACTAGCAAGAGTGTTACTATATCCAAACCCAGCAGATAACGTGCAGTCGCTGACCACGAATCAGGGAGAAGATCCAGTCATGTCCTGCCAATCAGAGGAGCCGGACATCGTCTGCCGCCAGCTTTTTTAATGGCCAAGTGAAGTAAAACCACATCCAGGGAGGGACAGGACTCTGCTTAATAACCCCATATAGGCAATAAATCCAGATTATGGACCGGATCCAGACGCATACGGGCTTTCCGTACGTGCGGACGTATCTGCATGGAAGAGGGGTGTGAACTTCCCCTGTCACTAACCTCTCTTGTGCAGACTTGAGGGCAGATCCGCTGCCTTAAGACTGACGTGTGGATCAGCCGGTCCGCGTGTAGGTCTTAAACCAATCCTACACTGTAAAATGTAAGTCTATGTGTACTTATGCCGGGCAGAGGGGAAGACCTGACGCATCGGACGGATCTTCTATCATAGAGAACTGAGTTCCGTAAAACAGGAAATCTGCGCATAAATCGCACGTAACATCGGGAGTGTGTATCCGCCCTTCCGTCCAGACACCCGAATTACGCACTTTGAGTGCGTACATCAGGTGTCGGACTGAGATCTGGATCTGTCCCTATAAGTCTATATAAAAGTTTTAATTGTTTACCACATCTCATGAACCAGTGGAAATGTATAAATCTGACCACACACAAGAGCGATTATCGTCACAGCATGATTTCTCCAACATTTCTCTCAATGTTTTTGCTAGTTAAAAGTTCCAATATTGGCGCCACAGACTACGCGATTATTGTCCGGAAAAAAAAACAAACCGAAAATCTTTTATGCACACACACTATGCGATAATCTAACATTCAGATCAGATCGTGATTTAAATAGAAGGCAGCGCAGAGGGGGATTGACAGCACCCTTGGAGGCGGTCGTCCGGAACATTCCGGAACAGGAAGAAGTTCTGTACTCCACATTCGGTGCAAATAATTTTCATAACGTGAAAACGAGAGGAAATTTCATATAAACATCTAAAGTGTATTTCATGGTCACGCCCATAAGGTGTTTTGATTCAAAAGAAAAAATCTGGGAAAATATTAAACGATTACCTGAAATGGCCGCACACAGCACTATATCTGAACCAAGAAACAATAATCAATGGCCTTTCAGAGAAGATTATCGTTTGTATTCAGTGAAAATCGGCACCACACAGTTAAGCGATATTTCGTCCAATCCGCAATTATCGGGGAATGGTCCGGTAAACGCTCTAGTGTTTGGCCAGTATAGGAGTGTTCTGTTGCTTATTAATCTGGGAGACCACAATCAAATATATAGAAGCAGATTTTTTTTACACTTTTTAAATTGCTTTGCTGGGTAGAACGGACGCCGGGCACCGGCATAGATGGTGAGTGTTGTGGATTAGCCTCACCTTCAATGGAAGATGCCTTTGGAAAAAAACCTGTTTTAGCCTCTAGTTATAGGGAATATCATAGTTGCACCTGCCAGACAACCAGAAATAGAATGTTAGCTCCTTTTCACCCTAACATCAATTATGCAATGGCACAAATGTATCACTATTTATTTCTTATTATTATTATTTAATTGATTTATTTAATGTTACTCAAATAAATTATGTGACATGTTTCTGCAAGCATAAATCTTGTTTTCCTTTAATAAATACATTGGAGCGGATCCAGGCTGCTGTAAAGGAGGCATTTTCCAATCACAAGGACTGGAAAACGCCGTTGGTATATATAGCTACTCTGGGAGCAGGAGGTGCTGCTGCTAAGGGGCCCAGGGGAGGGGGGAGGGGCTTGGCAGCTGCCTACCCTGCACCCACAGAACTCAAAGCTTTCAGAAGTTGTCAATGTTATTATAAAGAGTGCTCAGTATTCATCATAGACTGAGTGTCGAGCGCTGTCTTAAACTGCATTTCCATTGGTGGGGCAGGGGGTTTGGTAGAAAACGTAGACAGGTCAAAATTTGTAACATCTGTAAACTTAATTTAATACAGGCGGCTTTTAAAAAGCTTTAAAAATATAATAAAATATATGTAATACTAACATAGGGCCTGATCCAGAACAACGCTTCTGAGTGAATTTACGCGTGGCAGAGACGTAAAATCGCCTATTTGTAAGTACTGCGCATGCGCACCATAGAAAATACGCTCATTAGCGTAGCGTAATTGTGAACGTATGTGTCACGTAAATCCTTACGTGTGGGCGTGCCAATTTTACGTTACTCCAAAATACGCCTGAAATACGTTAAGTAGGCGGGGGTTTGTATTTAAAGTGTACAGTATGGGCGTGCTTAGCTGTGTAAATTTGTGTTGCCCATACGTACGTGTGTGGATCACTGCGGTTACGTTGCCAAAAGTTAAGGTAGGGTTTGGAAAGCGTATCTTGACAAAATACGTACTTTCAAGGGGTGTGCCAAGGGGAGTGTATAGAAGGTACGCGCATGAAAATACGCTACGCGAATAAACGTACGGCAAACGTAGTTCTAGATCTACCCCATAATACTTAACTGTCAACATTTTGACCTGTCAACAATTTTGACTGTCGACATTTTGACTGATACCGAGGCAGCACAAGTTGGGAGCATTAGTGGGAGGAGAGATGTAGTTATATTTTACATATAATATGTAATTATTTTTATAAGGATGTGTCAAGTGGCCTCCGCCCATTCTGTCAGTATTTGTCAGCCAATGATACCGCAGTAGGAGCAGGCCTTAACAGCTTGAAATTGGACATATAAAATGAAGCAAGATGGGATACATTCTAAGGACCTGATTCACACTTAAGAATCTTCTTAAACTAAGAACTTAAAGTCACTCCTGGGCAAAACCATGTTGATTGCAGGGGGAATTAATTTAATTGTAGTCTTTGCATGCAGGGATATATCTTTGAATTGCTTACTGCACACAGATACTGACCAGCTTTACTATCACACTCAGGGGCGTAACTAGAACTTTGTGGGCCTCACAGCAGAATTTTGTTAGGGGCCCCCTAACTCCGAACTAATATATATAGTACAGGTGCAATGGGGTGATTGCTGGGCCCCTTAAGCCACTGGGCCCCACAGCAACTGAACCCATTGAACCCCCGGCAGTTACGACCTTGATCACACTGTTATTTAGACTTGGGCTGGGAAATATCACCTCTCAACTCTTATACTGTTTGCAACAGATGAAATATGACTCCCCTGCAATCAACATGGTTTAGCCCAGGAGTGACTTTAAGTTCTTATTTTAAGAAGATTCTTAAGTGTGAATCAGGTCCTTAGATACTAAAAGAGCTTAAAGGGGTGCTGGAAAAACCATTAACCAAACTATTTAACCAGTCACTTGTTATTCGAGAGGACTGAAAATTGCAAATGTAGTTGCTCCGAATAAAAGTGGAAATAGTGAAGAAGCGGGAAATACCGACCAGTGATCCTATCATTAGTAGTAGGGAAATTAATGGAAACACTGTAAAAGGAACACATTTTACAATATATTAAACCAGCAACTTACAGAATGCCAAGCAACATGGATTCACAGGGAGATCGTGTCAAACTAAATTTATTGGGTTGCTAATGTACTAGATCAAGGGGAGCTGTAGACATAGATGATCTAGATTTCAGCAAGACTTCAGACACTTTGACACACTGCAGACTGTTAAATAAGATGAAAAATTTGGATTGGATTAAAAAGGAGGTTGCATGGATCTATTCTTAGTTGCAAGATAGACAACAGAGGGTTGCAGTAAATGGAATGGATTCTGGGGATGGTAAGGTTACCAATTAAGTTCCCCAGGTGTCTGTACCTGAACCAGTGCTATTTAATATCTTTATTAGTGACATTACACATTATATCAAGGGAAACGTATGCAGATGACACAGAGATATGTAACAGGGTAGACACACCAGGATGGGAAAACAAAATAATTGATGATCTAGGTAGAATAGAACAATGGTCAAGAGTGTAGCAACTGCACTTTAATACTTTAAAAAAATGCAAAATCATTCATGTTTGGACATAAAAACCTAAAAGTTCAATATATTATTAACGGCACTACATTAGAAACTGCTGAGTCACAATTTCATGACACTGAAAGGTAGCCAAGCAATGTAACAAAGCAATGAGAAAGGCAAGTCAGATGCTTGGTTGCATAGGGAGAGGAATTAGTAGCAGAAAGAGAGAAGTAGTGATGCCCCTGTATAGATCATAGGTACGCCCTCACCTAGAATACTGTGTGCAGTTCTGGAGGCCATATCTCCAGAAAGACATAATTACATTAGAGACTGTGCAAAGAAGAGCAACTAAAATGGTCCATGGCCTTTGTAACAAATCATACCAAGAAAGGCTAGAGGAACTAAACATGTATAGCTTGGAGCAGAGAAGGGACAGGGGGGATATGATAGCAGCTTTCAAATATATGGAATAGGGACTGTTCTGTTATATGAGGACAGCTGGGTGTTGTGTTGTTGGATCTACCTTGGTAAATCAGAAAGATATATGAGGCATACCACAGTTTATGCTGACATGGCAGCAGAAGGATTGGAAGGTTATTGAAGGATAAAATACAAATCTTCTCCATGAGTCAATCCTGATTCCGGAGAAGTAAATATCTGCTTTGGAACAACAGTTTGTACTCTGAAACCAACAGACAAAACCAAACCCTTCTTAAATCTCATATCTCAACAGCCCCGGGACATAAACTGGCCTACATTAGACGTCTGACTCACTTTACACAACAGGTATGCAGAAAATAGTCATCTCCATTAAAGGAATCCTAGGAAACTATGGCTCGTATTCAGCGTACCGGACGTATAACATAGACGTCCAGTGTTTAGCGATTTTTACTAGTGCGCATGCGTAGTCATTTTTTTAACGTAATCTATGTATCTTTTTCTTACGTAGATTGCGCAAATGCAGTCACTAGGAATTCAGGGCCGGATTAAGATTTATGGGGGGCCCTTGGTCAATTAAACTGTAGGGGCCCCCAATACACACAAACACAGGCTCCTTCAGATGTCCAGAGGGCTGGATGTCAGTAATCTTCCTCCTAAGAGCCCTATCGCGGCTGAGGAACAGTGTATTTACATCCATTCTCCAAGACAGCTGCAGGAGCGCTGAAGACTTGGGGGCGTGTTCAGAGAACCGTTTTTTATATGTACGCAATTATACGCACGGCCGGAGCAAGGAAACACCCACCAACACCCCCGACACTCCCCTCTCCCGGATGTGCTGTCGGGGGCTTACGAATCCCTAGACCACTCTGTTATTTCCGTATGTGCTCCGTCCGTGCAATTCTTTATAACCCCCGCCTCCATGCTTTCATTTAAATGCCCCTCCCACCTTTATGTAAATTTCCCCATGCGTTGGATTTCCGTGCGTATGTCCCCAAGTACGATTCACATGTATGTCCATTAGGCACTTACGTGCGTATAGTCTACGTTAATTGTATAAATAAAGTTACTACGCATGCACGGTTGATCCGATCCTAAAAATATGCACGCTACTACACTCGAAAACGGATCTCTGAATATGGCCCTTGATGTTCGTGGGGGCCCTTTGTGTGTGGGGGCCCTGGGGGCGTCCGCCCCAATTGCCCTGTGGTTAATCCGGCCCTGATAGGATGTATAGACGTTATTATACATCTCTCTGTTGTACAGGGGTCACTGCATTGCTTGTGAAATTATGGCTATTAGATGTTGTATTTGACTATAACTCAGATATAACACTTTGTTCATTGTAATAACCCCACACACATTAGATGTTTGCACTGCTCTCATGAAGGCTCTTATATCTTTCATGTAGGCCCCGTCTATATTTGATCCTCCCCACCTGTGTCCAGACCACTTACATTTCCCAATCTGCCTCTAGGATTATCATCCAGTAACTACATGGGAAATGCAGTCATTTGTATAAGAGTATAGAGAATAACCGGTGTCATGTGAGGCTTATCAGAATGATTTGTGGTGCATTAATTGTCGTTCTGCCCTGATAATCACGTGAATGGCCTCTCAGAACAAACCGTCAACTTCCCAGAATATAATAACCCTGTACTGTAACAATTTTACACAAGAAGAACACCAAAGAACCAATTCAGGCGCTGGAGATGTAGGGAACAAGAATGAAATAAAAGCTACTTAGAATTACAGCTGCTGCTCTGAAGGGTTTGTGAGGCCGTTAATTAATAATAAGCAATAAGTAAGAGAAACAAAGGAAAATGACCCACGCTGTATGAGGTTAATATAATGCAATAATTAGATGTTCTATTGTTAGATTAAATTAAATTCAATAACAACCTCAGCTAAGCTTAAGATTAACCAATAATATAAAAAATTCATAAATATAAAAATACAATTTATTAAACCAATGAATCTGGTACCAGATAAATAATACAATTAAAACAAATATTGACACACTTGTTCCCAAAAATTTATTTTGCAACTGCACTTCACAGTGACTAGTGATGGTATCAATCGTGAACACAAAAGATGATTCCTATATATATAACACTGTCTATTCCATCTGTTACAATCCAACTCGCTGCCCCTTGAGAAGGCTGGGCAAGCCGACCATATATCCTACTCACGCGGTATAAGGAATACTGATTGTTCCTAGTGACTTTCATCTTCTTCCCCTGAGGCTTGATCAACCTTAGTTAATTGGATTTGTTTTATATCATCACTAGGTATCATCTTTTGTGTTCACGATTGATACCATCACTTGCAAGAAGTGTGTCAATATTAGTTTTCATTGTTTTATTTATCTGGTACCAGATTCATTTGTTTAATAAAGTGTATTTTTATATTTATGAATTGTTGTGGAAGGCAGTTTTATATATTATTGGTTAATCTTAAACTTAGCTGAGGTTGTTATTCAATTTAATTTAATCTAACAATATAGCAGCTAATAATTGCATTATATTAACCTCATACAGCGCCGGTCATTTTCCTTTGTTTCTCTTACTCTGTACTGTAACAAGGACACTCCTAGGATGGGACATATCCTATAACAACGGCAACAGCCACCCCTTGAACCTCTCAAAGTAATTTGTTTTTTTATTTCATATTTATATATTTGCAAATGTATGTAACAAATTCTCTGACTTTTATTTTAAAGATAGAAGGTTCTGTTTAATTGCAAGAGTGCTGGGGTACCTTTTATATATA
>WWET01002410.1:219045-232319 GCA_011038615.1 Limnodynastes dumerilii
TTAAGAAATTTAAGAGTGCCATCGGGCTACCTTATCTTACCGTGCGTAGTTTCCTTCTTAAGAAGCACAGACCTTCTAATCTAAATCCCTCCCCCTCCCTCTCCTAACGAAACACTCCCCAAGCCGGCATTAGCGCGCCTCCTTCTTACTAAACAACTCCACACAGATTCAATCTACGTAACTAACTGGTATGTAGACTGTGTAAATGACCTACTGCACATGCGTAGAAGGTCATTTTTGGAAATGTACGCACATAAGAAGCTGAAGCTTCTTAGATGTGAATACGACCCAGCGTCTCCATACTCTTGTTCATTTCTATGGTTCTTATAGAGGGTCTGATCCAGAGCTACGAAATTGCCGTCCGACGGGCGAATGCGTACGTTCGCCCGTGCGAATAAACAAGCACGGCCCTAACACTCCCATAGTAAAGTACCTGCTTACAGCGGCTATACCCTACACTAGGTACTACCGTCGGCCGTACGAATTTTCGCACATAATACGCTGAGCGTACGGGCTTAGCACGCCCATACTGTACAATTTAAATGGCTATCCCCGCCTCCCTGTTGTAAAACGAGCGCCCAGCCGACCGTCGTACTGAATGCACGCCCCTCGAGCGAACAATTCGCACACCATACGACCGCTATACGCTCATGTCGTCCAGCCGACCGGAAGCTGTCATACTGGGCATGCGCAGTGCGAATTTTCGTACGAAAATACGCAAAAAACCGTCGTACGCTCGCCCGTCGGACAGCAATTTCGTAGCTCTGGATCAGGCCCAGAGGCACAAGGGAAGATACAATGATTAGACACGGTGCATGCTTGTCAGTCCCATGAAAATGTCCTCCTGAGATTGTATTACTATACCATAATCCATAGTTGCTGACTCTCCCGGAACGTGCGGAAGACTCCCGAAATGAGGGCAGTTCTCCTGGTATCCCAGGAAATCTCCCACAAGGGACTTGAGGACTTGGAGGGTCTAGGGTCAGTATAGTTTGAAATAAACAACTGAGCAGACTGGATGGGCCATGTGACTCTTATCTGCCGTCACTTTCTATGATAATACAGTGTCTCTCCTAGCAGCTCCTCCTTGAGTGTAGAGAGAGAGAGGCTGTACTATGCTGCCATGGTTCTTCCCATCAGCACAGCACAGACTCTCCAATCAGCATACCATGAGGAGTCCCGCAATCCACACAGCAAGCGGAGTGCCTTAACGAGAACACTGCATATGCGTGAGGAGTGTGTGACACATCGGATTTCTGTGCAAACGGAACGCAGTTTCGTACATTCAGATTTGCGTCCTACAGGGTGACATCCCTATGCATGACTGAAGACACTGGGGAAGCCAATTAAATTGTACAGTATGGGCTGAGTTAGGCCCTTCCGTACAGTAGAGCATATTGTGCGCGCACTTTTTCATGTGGAAAAGTTAAGGTAGGGTTAAAGACGCGAAAATCAGCTAAATTTCACATGTGAGAGGGGGGTGTCATGGGGGGCACTGGCCTCTTATATGCAGATATTTAACTTTGTATGTGCAGATTTTTCACTATTAAATCTGGATCTGTCTTAAACTGAATCCTTAATAAACCGTTTGGAAACAACTACATAAAAAAGAGGACTGTTTTGTAATTATTTTGAAAGTATTGAGAAAGTTTGGTAAACACTGGCCTAGAAGGTTATGCTGCCACCTAGTGGAAAACCTTAAAATGTATTTTAAAAGTTTAATGAATAGAAAATGGTTTAGTTTAGTTTAAGGTTAGTATTATACTAAAGTATTGCATTATCTTTTACTAATTAAATAATATTAATAATATAAAAATTATAAGAAAAAAAAGAGAGATGATGATTCTTGGATTCTTAAATAACAGTGTAAAGTGAAGCTGGTCAGTATCTGTGTGCAATAAGCAGAAGCAAAGTATTCTCCCTGCAATCAAAGCATAAAATAAATTTAACATGGTTTATCCCAGGTGTAACTATCCACTTGTTTTTCTCTTATTTTCCCACTCTGGGTCTGGTCCAATGTCCCTTCTGACAGAGTGGCTGCGTTACGATCACTAGTGGTCATACCTTGGTATTATAATGAACAGTATGGACAGAACGGCACTCTGAGTAGCGATCACGATAACAGCCGCTCTGATGCATGAATATAGCCGTTCTCCAGTAGTGATTCACCTGTGTTCAAATTTCCGAATGTTGCTAAATCAGATCTTTTGATTCATTTCACAGCTATCAGCAAGATCTACTAATCAAAATCATGGTGGCCAACTTTGCAAATGGGTAACAGAGAGATAGTGATAACACCATCAATGCACTGCACCAAAGGGGTGTGTCTTGTGAATGGCTCCACCCATGGGTGGGTCTAGCGCTGCCAGGCAAACTATTTTTCAATAACAATGGCAGCTTCAGTATTTATTGATTGTTAAATGGTTAGTAAATAAATACTTTCAGTATTAGTGTGAAGACTGTGAATCATCATACTGCAATGACTTCTGGAACTGAATCCGCATTAGGGAGATTGCCATTGGCGTATCTATAATGGGTGCAGGGTGTGCAGTGCACACGGGCCCCTCAGAACAGGGGGCCCTGTGGCATGCATCCTGCACCCTGGGTTGGCAGGAGAAGGGGGCCATTCATCATCATCTATTTCTTCCCTCTAATATCTTCTGGAGGGAAGAAATAGATGCCAAATTAGTCCCCCTTCCCCTGAGGTGGAACTGTCCCGATTTGCGGGTTGAAAAGGGGGCGGGTCATTAAGCCCCGCCCCCTTTTCGGCCCGCGAATCTGGACAGTCCTGTCTCAGGTAAGGGAAGGGGGGCCCATGTGCAAATCCTGCACACGGGCCCCCTCACTTCTTAAAACGCCCCTGGAGATTGCCCAACACTTGAAAGAGTCGGGGATATCACCCGCTCTTCAGGGACTCAGGGATATCACCCACTCTTCAGGAAGATCACCCACCTTTTAAGGAGTTAGGGAGATCACCCACTCTTTAGGGAGTCAGGAAGATCGCCCACTCTTCAGTGAGTCAGGGAAATCACCCACTCTTCAGGGAATCAGGAAGATCACCAGCCCTTCAGGGAGTCAGGAAGATCACCCTCTCTTCAGGAAGATCACCCACCCTTCAAGGAGTTAGGGAGATCACCCACTCTTTAGGGAGTCAGAAAGATCACCCACTCTTCAGGGAGTCAGGTAGATCACCCGCTCTTCAGGGAGTCAGGTAGATCACCCACTCTTCAGGGAGTCAGGTAGATCACACACTCTTCAGGGCATTAGGAAGATCACCCATTATTCAGAGTGTTAGGGACATCACCCACTCTTCAGGAAGATCACCCACTCTTCAGGTAGTTAGGAAGATCACCCACTCTTCAGGAAGATCACCCACTCTTCAGGGAGTCAGGGAGATCACCCCCTCTTCAGAGAGTCAGGAAGATCACCCTCTCTTCAGGGAGTTAGAAAGATTACCCCCCTCTTCAGGGAGTCAGGAAGATCACCCCCTCTTCAGGGAGTCAGGGAGATCCGCCCCCTCTTTATGAAGTTTCCCTGATATTCAGGGAGAGTTGGAAACTATTATCACAATCTAGTTGACTCTTGAATCCCCAATAGTCAGCTTCCGACTTCCACTGTACACACAACACTGATATAAATGGGTTAAATCATTTGGGTCCCCCTTACTGAAGACCGATAATACTAAAAGCGGGGGAGGAGGGGTCCAGAAGCTGTGTATTTTACCCCCCTCCTTCAGTCCTCAATGCTCCTAATTTCCATTTGACTAGTTAGTACACAGAGAGGGAGAGAAAACCACAGGAGTTACGGAAACAAAGGCATTAAATTTGTGTATCTCACTTGGCAGCAAAGGGTAAAGTGTGGTAAACAATCCGAGGGCTATGGGGGAGGGGGTTCCCCTCCTTCTACATACACACAGCCAGGGTGCTGTCAATTGCCATTTCACAACACCCCCCCCCCTCAAAACAATAGGATAAGTAAGAGGGTCTGTGCACAGAGGAGAAAAGGAAAACTTCAGGATTTGCATTTTATTTGGGTGGGGGTAGCGGGCAGCCAGGGCATAGGTCTGCTTGCAGTAGAGCAGCTGTTTGTTGTAGGTCCTGGCACAAGTAGTAACTTTAGACAATATCCTGCAGGAGGGAGGGGGGGCGTAATACTTAAACCACAAAAAGCTGTTTCTCCAGTCTATTCCCCTCCCCCGTGCAATTAACCCTTTCCCTCCGCCGATGAAATCCGGAGGCACAGACAAGAACTTCTCTCTGTACAGCTTAACGCTTAATTCTAGACCAGAACAAAAATATTGCCCCGATCTATGCTCGGCTTGTAACAAGCCCACGGTGACGCCGTAATTCCACCGAGATCTATAACTTTGGATCCTGACCCAGAAACGCCCACGACAGGCCATTTACGTGTAAGTACTCTGTGCGTGTGTTCTGCGGTTGTGTGGTTGCCGGTACTGGTCCAGCTGACTGGCGGCAGTATCGTTGCCGAAATGCTACGAAAAATAAAGATAGCTATTGGGAACGAGTACCTATTTCTACCCGTTTCCGATAGCAACAGGTTGCGACAGGCTCATGTTAGGTTTAGGGCTCCAGAAGGGAGGGTTAGGGCTGGGGCTGAAGGGGAAGGTTAGGGTTACGCTGCAGGAAACAGAGGGTTAAGGGTAGGGCTAGGATGCAGGTTCTTACCTGTTGGCAGATTACTCTTTGCGACTGCAGGAGTTGTATCACCGGCGCTGTAGAACACAGCGACAGGACCATAACTAGAGTTGTGCGATAGGGGGGCGGCCACCCAGGGCGCAAAGCTTAAGGGGGCAGCAGTAAATTTATATTTAAGGTTATATTGGCTTGGAATTCAGTGTTAGGGGAAGCCATTTTTCCTTTTTGCCCTTGGCGCTAACATTTCTAGTTATGGCTCTACATGGAGACATGGGGCCGTATTCAGAGATCTGTTTTCACAGTGAGTCCCGTGCGTATTTTTAGGTACGTTTCAACTCCGCATGCGTAGTAACTTTATTTAAGCAACTGATATTGAATATACACGCGGAAGTGCCTCACGGACGGACCTGTGAATCGCACGTGGATACATACGTCCGGATATGAGACGCAAAAATACGCACGGAAGAATAAAAAAAATAAAAATATGGGCGGGGGGAGGCATTTAAATGATGGAAAGTGGGCGTGACTATCATGATACGCATGTACGGAGGATATATGCGCACGGGACTGCGCACGGAAAGTTACAGGTGGTTTATGGAGGCGGAAGTCTCTGAGAGCACGGTAGAGAGGGGAGTGTCATGGGGTTTGGCCTGCACCGGCCGTGCGTATAATTGTGGCCCGATCTGGAAACGGATCTCTGAAGCCCATTGCCACCAGTTCTTAATAAACTGCCACATGAATGAACATGGTGGTTACACATCAGAGCGCACGACAATTGATTCTGGATTGCGCACCGTAACCCGTTTCCAATGGTGGGGCGAGACCACCCACCATATACTCAGTGTATGCATGTGGGCGGGGAAAATATGCCAAGCTCTTACATGTGATCTTCCATTACGCAGGGTTGTGTACGTAAAAGTTAAGGCAGGGATCAGGGCACGGAGGTACCGTATGTACAAGTGGAGAGGAAAGGAAGTGCACGAAACCCGCACTTAGCGTTAATTCTGCTCCGGGGACTTACAAGCAATGGGCCGGATCCAGGACTATGTCCGTCTTCCATAGACGGACGTAGTTCTATAAACAGTAGCTACTGCGCATGCGTAGTAGCTATTGTACGTAATCTGCATATCGTTACGATACGTAGATTGCGTATATGCGGTCTTTTAGCGGTCTGATTCAGACTTAAGAACGAGCTTGAAATTAAGAGAAAAAAAGTTACTCCTGGGCTAAACCATGTTGATTGAGGGAATCATATTTCATCTGTTGCAAACAGTATTAGAGTTGAGAGGTGATGTTTCCTATCCCAAGTCTAAATAACAGTGTGATAGTAAAGCTGGTCAGTATCTGTGTGTAGTAAGCAATTCATAGATATATCCCCTGCATGCAAAGAATACAATTATCTTGACTCCCCCTGCAATCAACATGGTTTTGCCCAGGTGTAACTTTCCGCTCTTAACTTCAAGCTCTTTCCTAAGTCTGAACCATGCCCATTATCTGTAAAAATGCTGGTGGCTGGAAACAGCGTGCACACTATAAGATACCTGCGCTAAAACTGCGTTGGTTATTTTGTCTGATTGGATCATGTAATACCATAGTAACTGAAGCAGGAGCTGAGGAGTATTTTGTAACATGGGTCACATTGGAGGTTCTGTAATCAGTCTTCCTATGGGCACACACACAATACAATTATCTGGCACATCAGTCAACTGTCATGTTTGGTCAGATACTTGTATGGTGCACACTCAGCGTTACATATAACTAGTAAATATATCCAATTTTTTGGCTTTGGGATCCAGATGCTTTCATTTCAATTGAAAATTAACCTTTAATAGACCTAATGCACTGAATTAGTTTTGTGTTTCAAAGTCACTTTGAGAAGACTACAGAAACACCTATACCATGACCAGAGCACCGGCTTCACCATCACTGCAGAGAACTATCCCAGATGGACACTCTGGGCTGGATCCAGACCTTGTTAAGTGCATAAACTTAGTTACTCAAGGGCTAAACCATGTTGATTGCAGGGGAGTCATATTTCATCTGTTGCAAACAGTATTAGAGTTGAGAGGTGATGTTTCCTATCCCAAGTCTAAATAACAGTGTGATAGTAAAGCTGGTCAGTATCTGTGTGCAGTAAGCAATTCAAAGATATATCCCTGCATGCAAAGACTACAATTACCTTGGTTCCCCCTGAAATCAACATGGTTTAGCCCTTGAGTAACGAAGTTCATGCACTTAACAAGGTCTGGATCCAGCCCTCTGACACTGCTACTGGTCACAACAGGAGACTTATACACATACTAAGGTCTCTGTATGTGGTCCTGGAATTCACATTGAAAGACTTCTCAGCCCCTGACAAGCATAAGTAAACTTTAGCTCCCCAGGTAATACAAAACTACAACTCCCAGCATGCACCAACAGCATAGGCATAGCCGATAAGTCCTGGAGCACCACAGGTCACCTATGGCTTGGCCTACAATATCATGTGCCGAGGCCAGACAATATTGAAACCTTACATTACAATGTTTCATCACTAAATATTTAATCCTTGGGGCCGATATAGTTGTACTTATGTGGTGGCACTTATTTTATTAACTGATTTTTTTTATATAGCGACATCAGACGGTGTATGGTAACAGTGCTCAGGGGATAGTACTATGGCAAGAGACAGGGTGTATGATAGTGCTCAATGCTCTGTATGACCAGTCACACAGCAGTGTTACTATCAGGACTTAGGGGATATTACTAAGAGAGACAGGGTGTATGGTAACAGTGCTCAGTATGATCAGTCACACAGCAGTGTTACTACTAGGACTGAGGAGAATTTTACTATAAAAAGGTTTCCAAGTTTGTCTGAATCATAATGCAAAGAAAAACTGGAGAAAAGGGGCTTTAAATAGTGTAGACATGTTAAGAAGTAGGTGGAGGAGGAATTTCATAAGCTTTTCTGATAGGAGTTTTAAGGGCGCACTTGAAAGTTTTGAGAGTAGAGGAGTCTTAATGGGTGAGAAAGGTTATGCCAGAGAGCGGGTGCAGCCTGGGAGAAGTCTTGTAACCTGGAACTATGCACATATCTGAGCAATGGTGAAACTACCAATGAGGACAACACAACTCACACAACACTGATTGACCAGGGGTCTATATAGGCCTGTGAGAACATCCTCCCTTATATAGGAGTTTACATGCTACAGCAGAAGTTGATCCAAGTTCCGTGCTCTCATAGTACAAAGGTAGGTATAATATTGTGAAGCTATGGGACCAAGATATTCAACTATGCCAAGACTTCTAGTTCAACAACCCCTGAACAACCAAAGTCGATCTGGTCTTTAAATTCACTGTGTTGTCTGTTCATACTTATCTTCTTTATAGAATTGTTTTACTAGTGCATTCTATTACCTCAAACGCATCTTGTATTCTATCCTTGAATATAATAAGGGACCATCAGTCCAGCATCCACACAATACAATCTGAGTAACGTTCGGCAGATCTGTTGAATTGTAGTGTGTACCCACCTTCAAAGACATTTTAATAATTAAAGACACCAAACCACCATTTACAAACAGAAATTCAGTTTATTAGAACAATTAGTAATAAGAACAAATGAAAAGCAAATAAGTTAATGTTGAATTTAAAAATAAAACAGGAGTTACAGTAAAGAGGAAATAGTACAAATAAATTAAAAGGTTTAAAACAAAAATAAGTCACTGCCGACAACATTTCAGGAGTTATATTATACTCTTCCACATTTAAGTTTTTAGGTCTTTAGGTTAACGGGCAAAAAAAACAAACAAAAAAACTTTACAAATAAATTATAATAAGATTAATATTTGGTCTCGTTTCAATTTTGGCGACGTTGAGAAGGAACTGAATCGCTTTCCAGAAGCTCTTACAGACAATACTAAACATTCCTTCACAATCAGCCCCTATTAGACCACTAGTCAACTTAATTATAGCTTATAAAAGGAAAAAAAAAAAAGCTTAACATAAATTAAACTACTCTCTATTGGGTGATAAAAAACACTCAATTTTGCTTTTCGATAATTACCTGCTTATATTCTCCTGAATCCCAAACCCCGTACTTGGAGAGTGCTATTTTAGGACCAACATGTTAAAAATAACCCCTCCCCCCTACCCAAAATAATGAGAAAAAAAAACAACAGTTTGGTTGGAAGTGTAGCGAGGTCTGCAACGGAGGTATACACAAGAGGAATAGACATACTACCAACGCTAAAAGGGAAAAACGGGGAGGAGCTGCCCATGGCAACCAATCAAATCACAGCTATCACATCATCTAGTGCATGACAGAAAATGATAGCTAGAACCCGATTGGTTGCTATGGGCAACACCACCACTTTCCTTTCTTAGAAGCTTTAGTAATTCTACCGCTCTCTCTTTTCTGATTCCCTATTCCCATTACACCAATCAGAATGAAGCTGGACAATTAGATGGCTCCACTTAAATTAGCACAACTTACGGACATCAGGTGCAATAGATTCATTTTTTTTGCAGGCTGTAAACATGCATTGACAGACTGATGCCAAAACTTAAATTGTATCTTAAAATAATTGATTTAAAACCCAAACCCTTGTTAAAACACTAACAAACATAATACCACTGAGTATAGAAAACAGCTTTTTTTTTTTTAGAAAAACTGCAGTTACATTGCTACAACATTTTTAGCTGTTAACCGTGTAAAACTAATCTGCGAACAGTGACTGCAAAAGTCTCACTTCGATAGACCCCTGTGATGTATATCCAGGTGCTAAATCTACACTAGGTTCTTACAGAACACACACTTGCAACACCCCCAGTGGGGACCAGGTAATAAAACAGTGCAATGGAGAGTCCGGTACCTCAGTTAGAGGTGCCAAACCCATTACTGGTCACACACTGGGTAATATTTCTAATTTCAGGAACCACTCTACAAAAGAACAGCGAAAAATACTGATTAATACTTATGGTCTACCAATGGAACTACAAAGCATAATCAGGAATCCGAACCACTATGGTCCAACACGTTGCGAAAACTCAGCATAAACTACTGGCTTAAGACATAGAAAAATAGTTATCTGTATAAAGAGTCTTAGGCACAGATCTAATGAAAGCTTCCAAATAAAACTAAAGTTATAGGTGTTGACGATAACCACCAATCAGATTTTAGATCACCTACAAGAAATTAGCAGATACATGACCGGGGGGAATCTCATTGGTTTCCATCATGTATCTGCTACCTTCTGGAATAGGATTGGCTACTACGACCAACACTAATGGTCTGTGATAGAAACTTTACTTACAAACTATTAGCCAGAATTTGTAACAAACAACTTTATAAACAAGACAGTATAAAAAATTGAGGCAAATCCTCCAAATAGGAGTTGTAATTGTATAAAATTGAGGTTACGTGAGATTTCAGGCACTGTAAGGCATGAAGAATAGGAAATTTTAGTAAACTCATTCACCAAGGCATATTTTTTCTTCTAACTGCAGGTTGGCACCAACAACCATAACCTAGATTCAGACAGTCCAAGTGACTCGTAATACTGGCAGCTTACAATACTGGCAACATACATATTAGCTTTCATAGAGTGAAGGATCATTCAGGCTTTTGTAGACGTCTGCGATTGTTAACAATATTTTTTGCAGACAGAGGTAACAAGGGTCAACGTTTAGCTCATATTCCAGTTAGAAGATTAAAAATAAGATGGGAGAATTCCACCCTCTTTAGTTCAGGGTAGAGATAAATTTGAGAACTCATGTTCTGTAGAGTCTCGGAATAAAAACACAAAAAAAAACCAAAAAAAAATTAGCAACAATATTCCTACAGGCGATAAAATGCTGCTCTAATAACAGTGGACAGTCTGGTGTTTGGTGAGCGGCTCAGAAGCTTCTTAGTCTGCAAGAAAGCTGAATATTGGGAGACGTTTTGCCTCTTGAGAGCCGACAGAAACAGACTCATCCCCCCCCTCTGGCTGAGACAAGGAATCCCATCTCTCTTCGATCTTGGGGTCTCCTCGCTTCCAAGGAGAAAGCTTGAGCTGAAGACTCCCAGGCACCGGGTTCGGCACGGATGGCCGAGGAGGAGACGTTGATGCTGATCCATACAAGTCAAGGCCTAGGGGGGTGACCAAAGGTGGGGAGATTGGCGAAGAGGGGCAGGCACTGGCAAATGGATTGGATGTGGGCGTTACCGGGCTGGCAGGAGAGAAGGGAGAGAGGGACGTCAAGGAAGAGGCCAGGGATGAGGAGAAAAGGGAGAGTGAGGAAGAAGATGACGAGGAGGAAGATGAGGGTAGCCCCGAGCAACTAATACTGTGTCTTAGGAGAGGTGGGCGCTGCCCTCGGGCACCATTGCTGAACCGTTGCTCCTCCGCGTTGTGGATGAAGTGACAGCGGGAGCCGTAAGGGCAGAAGCCAATGGTGTGGTAAGTCCTGCACAGCTCCGTCTTGTACTTGGGGTGACGGTTCAGCCCCCTGAGCTCCCCCGTTCCGTGCGCAAATTGACACTTGGAGCCGTACTTGCAAGAGCCGCTCTCGTGGAAGGTGCGGCACAGCTCGGTCTTGTAGCGGGACGAGGACGCCCTGGTCGTGCCCGGAGACTTTTTACTCTCCTCGATCATGCTGACGGAACGCTCGGCTTGGAACGGGATGTGACGTAGCGGGTTTGCCGGGGGGAGCTCAGATTCACGGCTCCAGGGACCCTGTAGGGGCCAGGCGGTGGCATCCGGCAGGCTCTCCTGACTCTTTGTACCATCGTTAAGGATGACTGGACAGGAGGAGTGGGTGTTCGGCTGCTCCTCCTGGGGACTTTGCAAGCTTACCCCTGCCAGCAGGGATACAAAACTCTGCAAGAGAGGGGGAGAGAACACAAGGTGAGCAATCCCCATCAAGAAACATCCGCAAAATAACAGGCTTCTATTTTTCTAATCTTAGGACAAAATGATTAGCATGAAAATAAACCCATTGCAGAGAAACCAAACCACAGCCCCCGTCTATCACAGTCCACCAACTTAACAGGACAGTCCAACAGAGCCATAGAAATGATGGATTCTGCTCTCTCTCAAGTCCCGGTCAGAAATATATATTAGACGGAGTTGTATTTGGTGGTGAAAAACCCCAAATTGTGTTTAACAACCAAAAGCAAAGCTAGTTTTAAAGCAACATAATCCCCTGCTCCAATGTCATTTACAGTAGAAGTCATTTACATATAGGTTATGGAAAAATAACCCCAAACATTTCGCTGGCACTCCAGATAGTTATAGAATTATCTTTAAGAGCTGGCACTGCAGAGGTGTCATGCCATGGTCAGGGATAGTAGGTGAAGGTCGCTTGATTCTTGGAATGGGGATAGGTAACCATGGAGTCAGAATCTTAGGGGGTTAAAATACAAGTACCCCAGAGGCAGCCTGCCAGTCACAGTAAAACACATGCATGTCCACTAGCAGCATGCACAGAATATACAGCTATGCAGAGCCATACACAGAACATTCAGGAACCATAGAACACCATGCACACAGTCAGTAACGCCTGCACCCCCACACAGGGACAGTCATGCCCTGAACCCCCACAAGTAGTAATGCATGCACCTCCACAGGATCAGACATACGCTCCCTCCTCATACACAGTGTCAGCCATGCCTTGCACCCCCTCCTCATACACATGTCAGCCATGCCTTGCACCCCTCCTCATACACAGTGTCAGCCATGCCTTGCACCCCTCCTCATACACAGTGTCAGCCATGCCTTGCACCCCTCCTCATACACAGTGTCAGCCATGCCTTGCACCCCTCCTCATACACAGTGTCAGCCATGCCTTGCACCCCTCCTCATACACAGTGTCAGCCATGCCTTGCACCCCTCCTCATACACAGTGTCAGCCATGCCTTGCACCCCTCCTCATACACAGTGTCAGCCATGCCTTGCACCCCTCCTCATACACAGTGTCAGCCATGCCTTGCACCCCTCCTCATACACAGTGTCAGCCATACTTTGCACCCCCGCCCACCACACACAGTCAGCCATGCCCTGCACCCTCGCAATTCTCTCCCCGCACCTAACAAGTGTGCCAGGACCCTTCTCTCACCTTGGACAGATCGGTGTCCACCTCAGGGAAGGGGCTCAGCAGGTTGGAGGGCATGTCTGGGTCTCCTGCCGGCATGAGGGGGCCACTAGTCCCGGATGCTGCTCACACCTCGTGCTCTGCAAAAGTGGAATGTTTGTAAGCGAGGCAGATGGTGCACCCCTCATAAACCCCGCCCCTCCCCGGGCCCCGCCCACACCACCAGTCCCATACACTTAAAGTGACCACAGGAAAAAGTCTCATCTCTTCCCAAACTTTCTCCCTCCTCTACCGGAATTATTCCCACTCAGCCAGCAGCATCTCAACGTGACTTCTATAATTAAATCCAGCACCCTCCATCAATAGGAACTTCCCTGTGCACCCTCCCACAACTTTTTCAAACTTTTCTCACCATGATCTTGGCTGTTGCTAATACCCAGATGAAACACTAACTGCATGCAGGTCAGAATAAGTGCCATAATTGGGGAGCATTGTGTATACGTGTAATTGCACACAGGCTACCCCCTGCAAAGTGCCCTCTGCCAGTACTATAGCTCAGGAGGA
>WWET01002410.1:239802-250414 GCA_011038615.1 Limnodynastes dumerilii
AGGCGTGTCTTGTGCTCAGCCAGAGGAGGTGTGTCTTGTGCTCAGCCAGAGGAGGCGTGTCTTGTGCTCAGCAAGAGGAGGCGTGTCTTGTTCTCAGTTATTTAAGGGGTGCCGATCTCCCTACTCTCATTTCCTTCTCTAACTACCAAACCGATTTAACAACTGTAAAGCAATTAGTATTATTTGTTGATTTTAAAGCTGTTGCGTTTTTTTTATTATTATTGGATTTCATCTGTTATGTTGTAGTAACATTATATTGATAGGGCCAGGTGACAATACACAGGTCCCCATTAATTATTTACCAGATTTGGCTTAGAACTATATTTTCACACATTGCATTTCATTGAAATAACCCCTTAATGTAGAAAATTATGTCAAAGGGTACGTCTTTTTTTTTTTTATTGACACTTAACATGACCTGTTCGTAGATGAATAAATTGTTGGTTAAATAATGATTTTGACTCTCATATGTTATATTGAGCTATAAATTTAGGTTGTTTCCATAAAATGTGTAGCAGCAGAAAGCTAGGCTCTGGGTTAATTGCTCAGGGTAGGATGGAATGCAGTGGCCAGTCCGAGCTGCCGTATTTCTACCATGATAGCTGCACAGGGCCTGTATCATTGTTTAAAAAGCTTTGAAAACAGAAATTTGCTGTTGAGAACAGGAACCAATTTTCCCGTTTCCCAATAGCGAGGGGCTCAGCGGTTGCAGTAGGTAAATTGGCGTTAGGATAATTCTGACATCTTACAATATGTACTGTGACGCAATGCTTCAGAATCATCAGAAACTATAAGGCATCACGTGAATTGATTTTTGGGAACTCCTCATATTTCTGATCCGCGATGTCCCAATGTCTGGAGAAGACTTCAGTGTGTACACACCACACACAATCTTCTCTGCAAAGATTCCCATACATATTTCTACAAAGCGCCACCTTGTGCGCAAGAGGATCACTGCAGCAAAGGTTTAAAGGAACAGTTTGTAAACAAGCCACAGGAAACTAGAGAACAATGGGCCTGATCCAGAGCTACGCTGGGCCGCTGTCCGTAAGTACAGCCAGCGTAGCTCTGGTGCACTCCCCCTGTGGCTGGCGTAATTACAGACTGTTACGCCGGCTGAAGGCTACCCTAACTTCAGCTGGCGTAACAGTCTATAATTACGCCAGCCACAGGATCGTAACCCCCTAACCCAGCCCTCCCTTCCTAATTTACCTCTCTCCCCCCGCCTACCTTCGGTAACTACAGCGTAGTTACGAACACCCAATCCAGGGCACCCAGAATCACTGATTACGCCGGGCAGAAATGCCATTCTTACTTACGCATATGTCCGCCGTAAAAACGACAGTGGCCGTAGGTCTGGATCTGCTCCAATGTGTACGAGGGGTGTCATTATGCAGGTCAGGACTTAAAATTGTTTTTATTATTTGACAGATCATGAGTTCAGTCTTTGGGCCAGATCAACGCTTGTGTGCGAATTTGCGCATGGCAGACACGTAAAATCGCGTTTTGGTAAGTACTGCGCATGCGTACCATAGAAAATACGCTCAGTAACGTAGCGTAATTGTGAACGTATGGGCCATTCACGTATGTGTCACGTAAATACTTACGTGTGGGCGTGCCAATTTTACGTGAGTCAAAAATACGTCTGAAATACGTTAAGTAGGCGGGGGGTTTGTATTTAAAGTGTACAGTATGGGCGTGCTTAGCTGCGTAAATACGTGTTGCCCATACGTACGTGTGCGGATCACTGCGGTTACGTTGCCAAAAGTTAAGGTAGGGTTTGGAAAGCGTATCTTGACAAAATACGTACATTCGAGGGGTGTGCCAAGGGGAGTGTATAGAAGGTACGCACACGAAAATACGCTACGCGAGTAAACGTGCGGCAAACGTAGTTCTTGATCTACCCCTTTGTGTGTATCTAGATTTACACATTTCAATAAATTATCATCACTGGGTCATTCCCAAAAAAACTCTCGCCCCCTATACCAATGGATGTGTCTGTGTGTGAAAAATTGTCTACAATAGAGGAATAATGGAAGGAAGACCCAAAGCATTTAGACCCTTCTCACTGCACTCTGACCTTGAAAATGATTGTCTCAGCAATGTAATCACACAGTGTTGGATTAAGGTCAAAATGCACATGGGGTAAAAGATCATTATTGCCATTTTCTATACCGATGGCGGTGACTGCGTGATCTATATTCAAAATAGGAGTAACTCTCCAACAATGGGCTGACAGAACCTAACAATAGTTTATTGCAGCCATAATATAGATGATGGCCTCTTAAACGGAGTGTAACTTAAACTTCAAAATCCAAACAAAACACAGGGCCGTATTCAGAGATGCGTTTTTTCTAACGTCCGCAAATATACGCACACACGGAGCAAGCCACTACCCACCAACACCCAGGACACTCCTCTCTCACGGCCGTGCAATCGTACACTTACGCCTCCATAGAGCACCTCTAACTTTATGGGCCTGATTCAGAGGCTGAAAATAAGAACTTAAAGTTACACCTGGGCAAAACCATGTTGATTTCAGGGGGAGTCAAGTTAATTTTATTCTATGCATGCAGGGAGAATGCTTTGCTGTTACTTATTGCACACAGATACCTGATCAGCTTCACTTTTAAACTGCTAATTAGACTTGAGCTGGGAAACATCACCTTATAACTATAATACTGTTGCAACAAATGAAATTTGACTCCCCTGAAATCAACATGGTTTAGCCCAGGTGTAACTTTAAGTTCTTATTTTCAATCTCTGAATCAGGTCCTAAGTGTGTACTTATGTGTGTATATGTTTGCCGTACATGTGATTCTATGTAACCGCGCCCTCAAAGACTCTTAAATGTCTCCCCCCGCCCTCTTTCACAAAACTTTTCAGGTACGTATTTCAACCCAGCCCCTCCATACGTATGTCCCCCAGTGCGACTCAAATGTCCGTGCCTAAAGGACTTGCGTGCGTATATTCTACGTAACTTACATAAATAAAGTGACCACGCATGTGCAATTAAAACGTACATAAAAATACGCACGCAAGTTCACGTGAAAACGGATCCGTGAATACAGCCCACAGTCCTCAAAGGGGGCCAAAGGATGTCACGGCAGCGGTAAACGCAATGTCGCAGTTTCCATTGCCGCTGTTATAATTATCCGGGCATGATGCACACGTCAGAGGATACTGGAATGCTGTATGATTATTGCAGAAGGTGGAACAAATATACACATAAAACACAGGTACTCAGACATAAAGACACCGGACACAAAGGTGGCTGAATAAAGGAATACCAGATACAATTGTTTCACCTCGGCTCACCACCACCTGCGGAAACTTTAACACCATAAGCAAAAACCTACATTCTGCACACCCCTTAAAAAACAGCTATAAGGATGGTGGGTGATTCCAAGGATCATTTCTGTAGCAGACGCCCCAAATAGATGATTGGGCAGAGATTCCTCCCAACCCTTCCTACTTAGCCAATCTTAGGAAGCTTCTGGTGAGAGACGTCACTGATGACCATCGCACAGACGGGCCTTGAGCCAGAATTACGCACAAAGGGCCTGATCCAGAGCTACGAAATTTTCGCACGACGGGCGAATGCGTACGTTCGTCCGTGCGTATAAACATGCACGCCCCTAACACTCCCATTGTAAAGTACCTGCTTACGGCGGCTATACCCTACACTAGGTACTACCGTCGGCCGTACGAATTTTCGCACATATTACGCAAAGCGTACGGGCTTAGCACGCCCATACTGTACAATTTAAATGGCTATCCCCGCCTCCGTGTAGTAAAACGAGCGCCCAGGCGACCGTCGTACTGAACGCACGCCCCTCGAGCGAACATTTCGCACACAATACGACCGCTATACGCTCATGTCGTCCAGCCGACCGGAAGCTGTCATACTGGGCATGCGCAGTGCGAATTTTCGTACGAAAATACGCAAAAAACGGTCGCACGCGCGCTCGAAATCGGCCAATTTCGTAGCTCTGGATCAGGCCCAAAGTTTTAAAAGTCGGCAGGGAAGAGGGCAGTGTTCTCCTGTGACAATCCCCTCCTTTTGAGCGGGCTTTAAACTAGATCTGTGGACCGGATCCAGACCCCCACAGGCTTTCTGTACGTGCGGGGGTCTCTCCGTCCGAGAGAGTGGGGGAAGTGCACGCTCCCTGTCACTCCCCTCTCTCATGTGGGCTTTATGGCAGCTTACGCTGCAATTGTACGGATCAGCGGTCAGTGTGGAGCCCCCTCCCACACTGTACAATTACCATGCTCCCCCCCCCCCCCCCCCCCCCCAGCCCCCCCCCCCCCGCCCACTTTAGCGGGCGGAGGAGAAGCACAGCCCATTTGTAGTCAAATGGGTTGCATGGAACAATCGTTCCATATGAATGCTGCTACGCTAGGGTTTCTACCATAACCATAGCATAACATGCACCCTCCCGTTAAATGAGGTCACTTACGCACCTTGCGTGCGTAAGTGATCTGTCGGGCGTGGGTCTGGATCCGGCCCTGTGTCCTTAACCCTAAATTCTCAGCATGGTTCAGTGTATGTACGAACGCTCGCTCATATGGAAGTGCTTCCTCCTCTTATACTGATCCATTTAAATACCTTCCCTCGCCCTCTTTATGGTAAATCAGACATATGGAAGGTACAGAAATGGGAATTAATCCAAAACTTCCGTACAACTGCCATTTTACATTCGCATCTGCTGAAAAACTTCCAAGTCCATTCGCATGTCTGGATTGCAGTACTCCGTGATTATGTATCCTGTCGGATCTGAAAATTACAGCGACCGCCATTTGCCGGGATGTTATCTGTTCAAATTAGGATCTATGGAACAGAGAACCACACCCTAATAAAACCTGTAAATAAATAAAACACTCGCATAACAATAATTGATTGTTGTGGCTTCCCTGATGTGGTTGGTTGGTTAGTTGGTTGGCTGGTTGGTTAGTTGGTTGGCTGGTTGGTTGGTTGGTTGGCTAGTTGGTTGGCTGGTTGGTTGGTTGGTTAGTTGGTTGGCTGGCTGGTTGGTTGGACCGAGGTGGGCTAATGTTTGTCTTGCAAATTTTCATGTAAAACTTTGGAAGATATTGTATGAGCTGCGAAGACATCTCACCAAGTTCAGCGGAGTAAGCAGCAAGCTCCTTGGCCCAAGGGCACTCTAGCTTTTGTCAAGGTCATACATCACTGAGCTTGTGGACACTAAGCTAATACCAAAACAAGCCTATTGTAATCTGCCCGGGGGAGCGTAACCAGAACTGTCCTGCTTGTTAATGGGAATTTGGAGCCGTGTCCCCTTGCATACTAACCATCATTTTCCAATAGTTTATTTAATTTCATTCTTCTGATTATAATAAGATCTGAACCTAGCATACAAAGTCAATGAATAATTCACCATGTCCAGTCCTTTCACAGATGAGATGATAATGAATTTTGCACACCAAAAACGCAGAATAGATCATTTAGGAATAAGGACAGAAGGTGATAGACTAAGCAGGGAGGCGGGGCCTGAGTATGGAGGGGTGGGACTAAGCGGAGCTGGGAGGGGTCGCTGTCTGATTGAAGCTGTCAGCTTCTGACAGTTTGCTTACAGTGTAGGGGGGAGCAGCTGCCATGGGCCCCTCTCTCCTCCGGGCCCCGTAGTCGCAGCACCCCTTGCACCCCCTGTAGTTACGCCCCTGTTTGGGAATAATGGTAATGAATTACGTTTACAAAGCATATATAAAAATGGCAGTAAGGAACTGACACGTGACTATGAACATTCTGTTTATATTGGAGCATAATACACAAAACTAACCATGAAATGTGCGCTCATCTGTCAGAACAACACACTAGCAGGTAGAGGGGAGCCGTAAATCCTCTGCTCTGTCCAGGAGTGAGGGGAATAGGCTGGAGGGTGAAGACATAATGGCAGATAAAAGCTGGGAAGGGAGGGGGTGAAGGAATGGGGATAGTAGAGGTTTCAATGACCCATCTGCTGCACTCACATTCCTGTCATTCACACACTTGGGAGAGATGGAGATATATTATCATGCAAAACAACAACATCAATTACCACCTCGCCAGCCGCATCTCTGTATCTCTCTCACTCTCCCCTCTCTCACTGTCTCTCTCTTCTTCTCTACCTCTCTTCTCTCTCTCTCTCTCTCTCTCTCTCTCTACCTCTCTTCTCTCTCTCTCTCTCTCTCTCTCTCTCTCTCTACCTCTCTTTTCCTTAGTTTGTCTTTCTCTTCTCCACCCCCTCTCTCTCTCTCTCCTTTACACCCTCTCTCTCTCTCTCTCACTCTATATATATATATCTCTCTATATCACCTCTACCCTCTCTCTCTCTCTCTCTCCTTCTCTCTTTTCCTCTGTTTGTCTTTCTCTTTTCCACCCTCTCTCTCTCTCCTTTACACCCTCTCTCTCTCTATCTCACCTCTACCCTCTCTCTCTCGCTTCTTCTCTCTCTTCCTCTGTTTGTCTCTCTTCTCCACCCTCTCTCTCTCTCTCTCTCTCTCCTCTACTCTCTCTCTCTCTCCTTCTCTACCTCTTTCTATTTTCTCCACCCTCCCTCTTTCTCTCTCTCTCTTCTCCTCTCTCTGTCTGTCTCTCTCTCTCTCCTCTACCTCTCTCTCTCTCTTTTCCTCTGTTTGTCTCTCTCTCCACCCTCCCTCTCTCTCTCTCTTTAGAAATATACGGTCTGGTGGACTTGCCTATAATACTTTCCAGCCAGGGACACTCAGTTATGATCACTGATAAGATGATTATGAGTTCACAGTAGAGCATTTGGTTTAGATGTTTATTCCTCAAGTAATGCACCCATTCATATGAACATGCCACAAACAGTAGTGCCCCTGAACTTGCTCTGCCCCCTGGCACCCCTGTCATATAATGCTTTGGAAAGCTGTCCTGTTATATCCCTGTTTTTCGTAGGAAGTTCCTCCACACCACCAATTATACTGTGAGGGAACAAACTATTACTCTGCCAAAGGCTGCTAGATTTATATCACCATTGCAGGCAAGGATTACAAACAGAAGACAAGAGGTAGAAAAGTCATTGTTGATTAGAAAATTGGGAATGTAGATTGTACGCAATGTAGAATGTACAATGTAGCATGTATAAAATGTAGAATGTACAATGTAGCATGTATACAATGTAGAACAGTGTTGGCTAACCTGTGACACTCCAGGTGTTGTGAAACTACGAGTCCCAGCATGCCTTAACTGCAAAAGCATAGTGATGGGAATTGTAGTTTCACAACACCTGGAGTGTCACAGGTTATCCATCACTGATGTAGAATGTACGCAATGTAGAATGTACACAATGTAGAATGTAAACAACAATGTAGAATGTATGCTACACAATGTGTATGCAATGTAGAATATACGCAATGTAGAATGTATGCAATGTAGAATATACACAATGTAGAATGTATGCAATGTAGAATGTATGCAATGTAGAATATACGCAATGTAGAATATACACAATGTAGAATGTAATGTATGTAGAATGTATGCAATGTAGAATGTATGCAATGTAGAATGTATGCAATGTAGAATGTATGCAATGTAGAATGTATGCAATGTAGAATGTATGCAATGTAGAATGTATGCAATGTAGAATGTATGCAATGTAGAATGTATGCAATGTAGAATGTATGCAATGTAGAATGTATGCAATGTAGAATGTATGCAATGTAGAATGTATGCAATGTAGAATGTATGCAATGTAGAATGTATGCAATGTAGAATGTATGCAATGTAGAATGTATGCAATGTAGAATGTATGCAATGTAGAATGTATGCAATGTAGAATGTATGCAATGTAGAATGTATGCAATGTAGAATGTATGCAATGTAGAATGTATGCAATGTAGAATGTATGCAATGTAGAATATACACAATGTAGAATGTATGCAATGTAGAATGTATGCAATGTAGAATGTATGCAATGTAGAATGTATGCAATGTAGAATGTATGCAATGTAGAATGTATGCAATGTAGAATGTATGCAATGTAGAATGTATGCAATGTAGAATGTATGCAATGTAGAATGTATGCAATGTAGAATGTATGCAATGTAGAATGTATGCAATGTAGAATGTATGCAATGTAGAATGTATGCAATGTAGAATGTATGCAATGTAGAATATACACAATGTAGAATGTATGCAATGTAGAATGTATGCAATGTAGAATGTATGCAATGTAGAATGTATGCAATGTAGAATGTATGCAATGTAGAATGTATGCAATGTAGAATGTATGCAATGTAGAATGTATGCAATGTAGAATGTATGCAATGTAGAATGTATGCAATGTAGAATGTATGCAATGTAGAATGTATGCAATGTAGAATGTATGCAATGTAGAATGTATGCAATGTAGAATGTATGCAATGTAGAATATACACAATGTAGAATGTATGCAATGTAGAATGTATGCAATGTAGAATGTATGCAATGTAGAATGTATGCAATGTAGAATGTATGCAATGTAGAATGTATGCAATGTAGAATGTATGCAATGTAGAATGTATGCAATGTAGAATGTATGCAATGTAGAATGTATGCAATGTAGAATGTATGCAATGTAGAATGTATGCAATGTAGAATGTATGCAATGTAGAATGTATGCAATGTAGAATATACGCAATGTAGAATATACACAATGTAGAATGTATGCAATGTAGAATGTATGCAATGTAGAATGTATGCAATGTAGAATGTATGCAATGTAGAATGTATGCAATGTAGAATGTATGCAATGTAGAATGTATGCAATGTAGAATGTATGCAATGTAGAATGTATGCAATGTAGAATGTATGCAATGTAGAATGTATGCAATGTAGAATGTATGCAATGTAGAATGTATGCAATGTAGAATGTATGCAATGTAGAATATACACAATGTAGAATGTACACAATGTAGAATGTATGCAATGTAGAATGTATGCAATGTAGAATGTATGCAATGTAGAATGTATGCAATGTAGAATGTATGCAATGTAGAATGTATGCAATGTAGAATGTATGCAATGTAGAATGTATGCAATGTAGAATGTATGCAATGTAGAATGTATGCAATGTAGAATGTATGCAATGTAGAATATACACAATGTAGAATGTATGCAATGTAGAATGTATGCAATGTAGAATATACACAATGTAGAATGTACACAATGTAGAATGTATGCAATGTAGAATGTACGCAATGTAGAATGTACGCAATGTAGAATGTACACAATGTAGAATGTACGCAATGTAGAATGTATGCAATGTAGAATATACACAATGTAGAATATACGCAATGTAGAATGTACACAATGTAGAATGTATGCAATCTAAAATTAATGCCAAGTAGAATGAACACAACATAGAATGTACAAAGTAGAATGTACACAATGTAGAATGTGCACATTGTAATATGTACAGTGTAGAATGTATACATTGTAGAATGGTCATTGTAAAATGTACACAACATAGTGTGTACACAATGTAGAATGTACATAACATAGAATGTAAACCCAGTAGAATGTACACTGTAGAATGTACACCCAGTAGAATGTACAATGTAGAATGTAAGCTGTACACAATGTTGATGCTGTCGGTGCTGTGTTTTGTTTAATAAAGGTGGCCAGTACCTAGGTCCGGATCTAGACCTACAATGCTTGGAGCTCTGAGCCATCCTCTCTTAAAATGGGGACAAGGTGGAAGTCTGGGCAGTAAGGAGGGCACCTACACCCTCACTATATTATCTATATACTTCACACTTTCCCCACTGTAGTGCCCTCAGTTAATTCTATCCCAATTGTAGTGTCCCTAGTGCATTCTATCCCCACTGTAGTGCCCCCAGTGCATTCTATCCCCACTGTAGTGTCCCCAGTGCATTCTATCCTCACTGTAGTGCCCCCAGTTCATTCTATCCCCACTGTAGTGCCCCCAGTTCATTCTATTCCCACTGTAATGCCCACAGTGCATTCTATCCCCACTGTAGTGCCCCCAGTTCATTCTATCAACACTGTAGTGCCCCCAGTTCATTATATCCCCACTGTAGTGCCCCCAGTTCATTATATCCCCACTGTAGTGCCCCCAGTGCATTCTATCCCCACTGTAGTTTCCCCAGTGCATTCTATCCCCACTGTAGTGCCCCCAGTTCATTCTGTCCCCACTGTAGTGCCCTCAGTTCATTCTATCCCAACTGTAGTGTCCCTAGTGTATTCTATCCCCACTGTAGTGCCCCCAGTTCGTTCTATACCCACTGTATTGCCTCCAGTTCGTTCTATCCCCACTGCAGTGCCTCAAATTCATTCTATCCCCACTGTAGTGCCCCCAGTTCATTCTATCCTACGTTTGGCCATTATGACTCTCATTCCCAGACATTTGCCAGCCGGTATTATTATGCTTTGGACAAATTTCATGAAATCTGGCCTGTACTGTGACATCTCAGACCAGTGGTAATCTTTACACACGTGATTGCCACCTGTTATGTAAATGTATGCACATAGGGCTGGATCCAGACCTTGTTAACTGCATGAACTTAGTTACTCAAGGGCTAAACCATATTGATTTCAGGGGGAGCCAAGTTAATTGTATTCTTTACATGCAGGGATATATCTTTAAAT
>WWET01002411.1:68375-80198 GCA_011038615.1 Limnodynastes dumerilii
ATACATACATTCATACATGGAGCTATACATACTTACACTCATACATGGAGCTATACATACATACACTCATACATGGAGCTATACATACTTACACTCATACATGGAGCTATACATACTTACACTCATACATGGAGCTTTACATACATACACTCATACATGGAGCTATACATACTTACACTCATACATGGAGCTATACATACTTACACTCATACATGGAGCTATACATACTTACACTCATAACTCATACATGGAGCTATACATACATACACTCATACATGGAGCTATACATACTTACACTCATACGTAATCTACGTATCTTTTCATTACGTAAATTGCATAGATGCGGTCTTTCGTAAAAAGATACGTAGATTACGTTAAAATATTACTATACATGCGCAGTATTCAATTTCGGTAAACATCGGGCGTGTATGCAATATGTCCAGTGGTCTGAATACAGGCCATTGTTTTAATAATACGCACCTATGAAGCAGCAGCTTTTTGAGTGTGAATCAGACCCATTGGACCATATTCAGATATCAGAGTGAGTTAGGTGCATGCCGATCCCCACCTAACTCTTCTGTCCAGCCCCCGAACCACTCACCCACCCCGGTTTTAGGTGCCCAATGGCTAATCTACATCCCCCCCACCCACTATAACCTAAGCACTCCCTGAGGCAGCACTGACACACTTCCTTCTTCCTAACCTACTACGTATGGTCTTTAAAGTCTAAGTAGTACGTAGATTGCGTATATGACCTTCTACGCCTCCATAGTAGGTAATTTCCTTATTCTTTGCAATTAAGAAACAGAAGCTGATTTAGTGTGAATCAGACCCATTGGGCCTGATCCAGAACTAAGGCGGCCGTATGCGTAAGATCGGCAGTTTGCCGATCTGCGCATACGCCGGACAAATGTTGCCCGGTGTAGCTAGGGAAACCCGTTCCTTAGGATCGGGCGTCCCCAACTGTTACGTAGTTACGGTTGAGGGGTCGTTCTTCGCAACAGTTAAGGAAGGAAGTCGGGGGGAGGTAAGGAAATAAGGGCGAGAGGGTGGGTTTGGGTAGTTACGCTCCTGTGGCCGTCATAATTACACACTGTTATGCAGGCTGAAGTTAGGGTAGCCTTCAACTGGCGTAACAATGTGTAATTACGCCGGCCACAGGGGGAGTGCATGCCGATACACTGTGCATTAGTACGCTCTGCGCTTCGGCGTAGTTCTGGATCAGGCCTATTGGGCCTGATCCAGACCTATGCCGATGCGCTGTGCTTAGTAAAGAACAGCGTATCGGCATGAGTTTGCCTCGACACTCCCCCCTGTCGCAGCGTATTTTCCCTCGCTTACGCCGGCTTAAGGCTACCCTAACTTCAGCCAGCATAAGCGAGGATATATACACTGGAACAGGAGCGTAGTTACTAAAACCCCTCCCTCCCAACCTCATTACGCTACCTTCCCCCCGCATACCTACACTATCCTTTGCGTAGTCCTACATAAAGCGTAGTAACAGCAAGGGACGCCCCCTCAGCCGTTACTACGGCGATACTACAGACGCCGATCTTACGCTTACGCCCGGTGTATTACCGCCGGGCAGCGTAGGTCTGGATCAGGTCCATTGACTCCAGCAGGTGCCTCTATGTCCTAAGAGCTGGAAACTTGTCCCACACAATCGTGGGAATAAAGGCTTTATTCATTCAGGCCACCGTTCAGACGATGACCCAGTGTACAATTCCATGTATTTATCCAGACTGGCTCATTATGCGCGTTAGTTGTTGCTTCCTCCTTAAAACATGTTTAATATGACTTTCTGGTATGGGATTAAACACACGAAGGCATGAAGCATTATAGAACGTGGTGATGATTTGTACTATGTTTTTAAGGCTATTGTCATAGTATTATAAACAATCGCTCTATAAATCTGGCCACGAATCATTTAAAGGCTCATTTACAAATAAAAATTCATCCAGTGCTTTGAATTATTATCTTGCAAATCTAAAATACGTATTTTTATGTGTTCTAGACTTGTGTTACTTTTCACCAGGAAAGAAGAAAAAGATCCAATAAAGCGGAGATCAGGGACCATTTGGGCATATTCTCATAATTGTCACATGATTTGATCTCCATAGATACACCTTTAAGGGGCGTATCTTTTATTGGTGATGCAACAGAGCCCATAATGATTGCTCTAGGAAACGGAATCGGATTCTGATTGGCTACTAGGGTTTTCAATCCCCTGGTACACGGAGATAAGGAATGGACACAGTTGCCTACTGTCTACAAGAACCTCTTTGACTCTCAAAAAAAGAGAGCAATGGACACTGCATCTGGGCTGGACAAGTAGGGCACAGTGTCATGTCAAGACCTCCTCCGAAATTTCCTATGGTCCTCAGCGATGGCAAGTCTACCATTTTCCAATGATTGTCCAGTAGAGTTAATGGGCATTATGTTGGGAGCTTCAAGGATGAGATAGGACCAAGCCCATTTTCTCCTCCCATCGGGTACAGTTATACTTGTCAGGGAACACTGTCCTGATGGCATAACCAACTGACACTCCTTCGGTGTATGGGTGTGAGCTTGTTTTGCAATTGATTCTGTAAGTTTTTAAAATATCTACTCATCATAATGTGTTTTCAAACTTATCAACCGCCCTCTTCCACTGTTTAAAGAAAGCTTATATGTGGAAATGATTACAGTCATTTCCTTAACTGTTGGCAACATCGGCTGCATATTCAGTATTCACCATGTTAGTATATAGTCCCCAAACAATTCTCCAACGTTGGTTCAGAAAAACATTCTCCTGAGCTGCTTAATAGATCTGTGTCTGTCCGTCCTTAATACAACTTCAGTGAATGAAAAGAAATACGTCTTATGAAACAAATACTAGATGGAAAGGAAGCAGAAAAATTTATATGTGTTCCTCGTTTACGAGAACTTCTGGCAATCCGACTCTGTGGATTTTTCATAAATCACAATATTGCACAACATCTCTCGTCATCTGAAGTTTTAGGAAAGCAATTTCCCCTGAAACTCATATTAAGATTATTAAATCATAAGTGAAAGCGGGTTTTGTCAGAGAGTTAAATGAATATATTCAGTCACAAATGTAAACTCTCATCTCGCCAATTACACAAAATAAACATTGCTTTGTGGATTGAAAATATTACGATTAAAAAGGATATAGCACGCAATACAACATTTTACATGGTGCTAAACTTAAAAGGCACCATGAAAAGGGTAGGATGGGTCTGTCCAGTTGGGCTTACAATCTAAGGGGTGTGGGGACTAATGTGATACATGCAAAATATTTCTTATCAGCGGCAGATTATCTCTAACATTTATAGGCTACTGAGCATTGATCTATGTGGTATTGTGTGTCAATGGATACTTATGTATTCATTGTTTTTAATTTGTGTTTTTTATAAATATTTTGTACACATTAAGAACAATTCCAGGCTCTATGTGTTTTCAGGCTTTCCTAATTGTGACTACTTTAGTGCTTTTAGTTCTCTGATTTTATCTATACATAGCTTATGGGAAGGGGATGGTTAAGGTTAGGGGATGGTTAGGGTTAGCTTGTAGGAAGGGGATGGTTAGGGTTAGGGGAGGGTTAGGGGATGGTTAGGGTTAGCTTGTAGGAAGGGGATGGTTAGGGTAAGGGGATGGTTAGGGTTAGCTTGTGGGAAGGGGATGGTTAGGGTTAGGGGATGGTTAGGGTTAGCTTGTAGGAAGGGGGTGGTTAGGTTTAGGGGATGGTTAGGGTAAGGTGTTGCTTTGGGTTAGCTTATGGGAAGGGGATGCTTAGGGTTAGCTTGTAGGAAGGGGGTGGTTAGGTTTAGGGGATGGTTAGGGTAATGGGTTGCTTAGGGTTAGCTTGTGGGAAGGGGATGGTTAGGGTTAGGGGATGGTTAGAGTTAGCTTGTAGGAAGGGGATGGTTAGGTTTAGGGGATGGTTAGGGTAAGGGGATGGTTAGGGTAAGGGGATGGTTAGGGTTAGCTTGTGGGAAGGGGATGGTTAGGGTTAGCTTGTGGGAAGGGGGTGGTTAGGGGTAGGGGATGGTTATGGTTAGGGGATGGTTAGGGTTAGCTTGTGGGAAGGGGATGGTTATGGTTAGGGGATGGTTATGGTTAGGGGATGGTTAGGGTTAGCTTGTGGGAAGAAGATGGTTATGGTTAGGGGATGGTTATGGTTAGGGGATGGTTAGGGTTAGCTTGTGGGAAGGGGATGGTTCGGGTTAGGGGATGGTTAGGGTTATAAAACCTATTGCCCAAATAATCTTCAAAGATGAACAAGTCATGGAAATGTCACTGTCTTGTCGGAAACTTCCGGAAAATTATCACGGTCACAAAATACACGGTCACAACTACACCCTCCTCCAGTTTGCATGGGGATAAAAGCGACAGACACTGATAATAACTTTTCTGGGCGTCATATGGTCCAGAAACAGATTAATTGTTAAGGAACTTCTAATGTGAAAGAGGTCTGGCTGACTGGATGCCACACCTGGTCCATATACTGCTCTTGAGCTAGAACCTATTTATTTTTTTATGATCTTAGCCAACTTGTCTTCTGTTGTTGAGGTTTGAAAGTCTTCCACAACATCCAGTCAGACTTTTGTCAGATCCCAAGAGTGGCCCCAATGAGAACTGGGCCTCTATAGGGATTCTGGTTAGCAGACGATTAGGTTTGTAAAATTAATGCGAAAGGTTTTTAGACAGTCTCAACTTTTTGGGGGGAGAATTTTTCTTTTTCAATAAAGAACTTGAAAAATAAGGCAAATGAGGTACACGGAACCTTTAATGTGGCCATCCCTCTAGCATGACAGGGAGTGGCCATATTATCAAGTTTAGGGAATAAAAGAAGCAGGAATTGTTTTAGCAGGACAGGCTATATAAGGGGTGAGGAATGAATGTTTGCCCTCTATGGTCCCTTTCTCCCTCCCTCTCTTCCTCATTTAGGACCTGATTTAGACTTAAGAGTAAAGTGGGTGTGGGTCCCCGCTAAAACAGCCCTATGGATCGATTGCTATGCCTCACCTCTCTGGAGCTGTCAGGTGGGTGCGGTGGGTCCTGTGAAAATGAACGGGTGAGAATGGCGATCGGCACACTCATCCAGTCATAAAGAAAAATTCTAAGAAAGCTGCCTATTCGAAATAGAGACAGATGAAAAGGAACTTTCAGCTGTTTCTATTTCTAAAAGCAGCCAATCGTAGCGGGGACTGCAACTGGAGTAAAGTCTGCACGGAATTGCGGACGTACCTAAATATACGCACGGACAAGATCTATAATAGTGATTCAGAGATGCTTCAAAATGAAGTTATCCACACCCCCAGGCTTGCGACCAGGGCTGGATTAAGGTCTGTGGGGGCCCCGGGAAACTAAATCCTGGGGAGTTCCTGCTTCAAATTAACATACAGAAAATTGCCCCCCTATTTATTTGCGTCTAGTTAGCCTTATTGCCCCCTCCTTCTGTATCCAGTCAGCTTTATACCCCCTCCTTTTGTGTATTCAACCAACCTTATGCCCCTTCCTTCTGTGTCCAACCAATCTTATTGACCTCTCTTTGTAACCAGTCAATCTGATTGCCACCTTTATTGGTTTCTAGCCAACCATATTGCCCCCCTTTTTGTGTCCATTCAGCTTTACTGCCCATCCTTTTATTTCCAGAACACTATTGCCTCCCCTTTGTCTATGTCAGGGGAGGGCAGGATGACCTAAAGGGGGGCTGCCTTACATGGTGCCCCCCTTTAAGTCATCTAGGGGCGTGTGATAGCATGGCTCGCTCACCCCTAGAAACGGCCCTGTCTGCCGGTGCCCTTGCTACAAGACCTCCCTCTGTGTAGGTCCAACACAGGTCCTAACCAAAGCTGTTTCCTTCTGAGACCCATAGTACATAAGGCGCCATCGTAGGATCAGGCTGCTTTGTAGATGGTCGTTTTCTGTTTGAGTTAAACATTGTCTTCTAAAGAATAATTTATACACTAATAACTGCTGGTCAGATAACACAGGCTCATTGAAACATTAAGTTAGTCCAGTGTTAGTCTGGCAATGTGACAACAGGGTAATCTCCAAAGATCTGTGGTCTGAGCAAAGTATCAGATGAATTTTAGCAGATTGCAAATCTAACAACGAGTTTTTGAGAAACTTATAGTCATCTCTTGACTAAGACTTATAATTATGGAATTAAAATGTGTTGGAAAGTAGGATTGCCTGGTATCAACCAATAGGTGAAACGCAAGACGTACTGCACGCCTATTTAGCCTGACAATCTGAAGATTTATTTAGCGATACTTTCATAGTCATTCTGAGAGCACTCATAAATAATTTGACAACACTTTGCTCCGAAAGGTAAGTAAGGATAAGTAAGGTAAGTAAGGATTCTGGGCCTGATTCAGAGATCCGATATTAACGATAGTTAGGTGCGTATATTTAGGGTCGGATTGATTTTGCATCAACCGCACATGCGTAGTAATAGTGCAACGCCATGTACGTTGAAGTTAGGGTCGGAAATGCCTTAAGGTCGGACTTGTGAATCGGTCGGGAACAATTGCGATCCTAAGTCCAGCGGAAATCTAGGAACCGAAGGATTTGCATAGAAATGGGCGGGGGGAGGCACTGAGATGAGGGAAAGTGGGCGCAATTACAGACTTAGGACCCTAAATATACGCAACTATTGCACATAAGGTCGGAAGTGAGTGCGGTCAGATAGGGCAAGTCGATGTAGGTAGAAGTTTAGGTTCGGCCGGAGGTTGCGAGGGGAGTGACTGTTTATTCAGTGGGATGTAACCTGCTCCGACCTGCCACTTAGATGCATATATTTGCGATACCATCGGCAGCGGATCTCTGAATCAGGCTCTATATCCCCAACCCTCTCCCTAATGCTTACCCTAATCCTCTTCTTCTATTACCCTAATCCTTGCAGCCTGGCCTTAAGCCCCCCCTCTCTGCAGCCTAACCCTAAGTCTTCCGTCCCTGCAGTCTGACACTAACCCCCCTTCCCCTTAACCCTAACCCTCCCCTTCCATGTCCCTTCCCCAGAGCCTAACACTAACCCTTCCCCTAAGCTTAAAAGTCCCCACCCCTCCGGTGGTACGGCGGCTGGTGGCCGTGCTTCCAAAAATGAATGAGTGAGTATGCCGACCATGAAAAAGAATCTAAAAGGGTTGCGATTCAAAAAAGAGACAACCAAAAAGGAACCTTCGGCTGTCTCTACGTCTCAGTGACAGCCATTGGTGCGGGGACTCCCACCGATGTAATGATGTCACTGGTCACTAGTTAAGTAATGGTTTGCTATACTATACTGAAAATTTCTGCCTTCTGTCTGTGTACACCGTAGATCATGATTAATTTCCATTCACAAAAATGTTACTAACATTACATGGTGAGGCATAGAACAGAATAAGGTGCAATAAATGTTGCCAGTTACCCAGATTAAAATTGACAACATTAAATAAATACAAAGGAATATTTCCTAAACTTTCTCGTGAGGAGACCCTTAGAGGGAATTCCAGTACAAAGTTTTAACTCCCAGCCAAAGAGTTTCTAGATGAAGATACAGGGGGAGAGAGCGGGATACAGCCAAATAAAATATAAGTATGATGTTCTGGTGCTGTTGAATCTTGCGTTTTACTTCCCACCGTATTGTAAACAAAATTCTTGGATTACGCATTCTTTTATTTCCCAAACTCCCCAAAACACGTACATACCGCTATAACACCTCTGCCAAACAAATAAACAGCGTCCGGAGAGAAAAACCACTGCAGCGGTGAAATATTGGTGGTAACGAGCACTGTTTATGGAGTTTAGGAATTTCTACTGTATCGTGAATGATAACACTAAATATCTCTGCGGTTTGCTCAGGGATTGTAAATATTTTATTTTGTGTCGGTAATCCACTCGCACAAAAAGTTCAGAAAGGACAAAGTGAAACTGTAGACTAAAACCAACAGGATTAAATACCAAAATGAACACATTTTCTCTGCAATGTGTTTGGAACTTGTGTTGTTTTTTAAGTCATTACAGAAAAATGTAATAATCCAACTCCAATGCAGAGGTCATAAAATGGAGACTGTAAACTGCGGTAATGGTACTTATTATAATTGGACATTCGTTAATACATTTGGGCAGATCCAGAACAACGCTTGTGAGCGAATTTACCCGTGGCGGACATGTAAATTTGCGTTTTGGTAAGTACTGCGCACGCGCACGACAGATAATACGCTCCGTATCGTAACATAAATCTGAACGTATGGGCCATTCACGTATTCGTCGCGTAAATACGTACGTGTGGGCGTGTCAAATTTACGTGAGCAAAAACTATGTCTAAAATACTATGTAGGCGGGGGTTTACATTTAAATGTACAGTAGGGGCGTGTGTAAATACGTGTTACCCATCCGTACGTGTGCGAACGACAGCGGTTACGTGGGCAAAAGTCAAGGTAGGGTTTGAATCTCGGAAGTCGGTCAAAATACGTTCATTCAAGGGGTGTGCCTAGGGGAGTGTATAGAAGGTACGCACGTGTAAATACGCTACGCGAGTAAACGGATTGCAAGCGGAGTTCTGGATCTACCCCATTGTTTTTAATTGAAAAAAAATCTATCTGTAAAGATTTTCAGGCAATTGCAGCATTTTTAGCAACTAAAATGGGTTGTGAGCGGCTTGGAAGACGTCAGATTTTAGCCGGGGACACTGAAGACTTGTAATGCAATAACACAGTGATCTCCTATTAATTGAAAACAAGAATTTAGGGCCCGACCCTAAATCAGTAATGGCACCCGATGTGTAAGTGGCTTGCGGAAGTTGTTTTTGTTTTGCAGTGCGTATTCCCGCGCCAGATGTTACGTTACGCACTCTCCTAGCGTACGGACATAGATGTATGTATAATGGGTGCAGGGTGTTCAGTGCACACGGGCCCCTCAGAACAGGGGGTCCTGTGGTATTCATCATGCACCCAAGTCCACTTATCAGGGTTGGAACGGGGAAGGGTGGCCCATTTGGCATCTATTTCTTTCCTCCAAGATCTCTAGAAAGGAAGAAATAGATTGGCCCGATTCACGTGCTGAAAAAAAGGGTGAGGCTTGAATCACCCATTAGGCCCTGCCCCGTTTGAGGTCCGAGAATCGGGACAGTCCCGTATCGGGGGGGAGGAGGGGCCATGTACAAATCCTGCACAAGGACCCCCTCACTTCTTAAAACGCCCGTGTATGGAACTTAATTCCGTATGCTAGGAGATCCATCCGATGGGGTATCACTCCTTTACCTCATACCTAATCCCCGGACGGGGGGGGGTCTTGATTCGCAGAGAGTAGACGGCGGTAGGCATTTTCACACGAGTCTGTGCTTGGATGAAATCATGCGGAGAACTTAAGGTAGGGTTCTGGACACATAAGTACATGAGCAGGGAGGGACAGGGGAAGTTCACGCCCCGCTCTTATTTGGACTTGCAGACAGCCGTACATACAGCAAAACGCACAGAGCTTTGGGTCAGGTCCTTAGATCCCCCAGAAGAGGGGAGTGCAGACCCACCAACATTACCCATTCCATTAGGTACAAAATGCTCTGTTCCCCATTTTCCAACTGTCAGTTACTATGGTAACCACCTTTCTTTGAAGAGACAAAAAGATTTTTTAAAATATCAGTTAATTCATTTAAACCAGGTGAGTGACCGTTGGAAACTCAGGAGCGGATTCATTTGTACCCAATGGAATGGGTCATGTTGGAGGGTCTGGGAGTGAACTCCCCTGTCCCTGCCCCCTCTCTTGTGCGGAGTTTTGATCAGTAACCGTGTTATGCGGATCAGTGGTCTGTACGGTCTCTGATCCGCGCAGAAGGCATTAAACCCGCCCATACAGTAAAATTAAGATCTTCCCCCCACCTACCTTGCGTCATTTTGGCGGGGGGAGCCCTACCCTGTCGGGCGGCTCTCCTGTCATACGGATCTGAGTTTCGCATGATAGGAGATCCGCTGTGGAACATCTGGATGGCGCGTGTATATCAGGTGTCGGACAGAAGTATGAATCCCTATTGTTTAAATTTCATTTTGGAATGGGGACATTGGTCCTGATCCAGAACAACGCTTCTGAGCGAATTTACGCGTGGCGGAGACATAAAGTCACCTATTTGTAAGTACTGCGCATGCGCACCATAGAAAATACGCTCAGTAACATAGCGTAAATGTGAACGTATGGACCATTCACGTATGTGTCACACAAATACTTACGTGCCAATTTTACGTGAGTCCAAAATACGTCTGAAATACGCTATGTAGGCGGGGGGTTGTATTTAAAGTGTACAGTATGGGCGTGCTTAGCTGCGTAAATTCGTCTTGACCATACATACGTGTGCGTATGACTGCGGTTACATTGGCAAAAGTTAAGGTAGGGTTTGAAAAGCGTATCTTGACAAAATATGTACGTTCAAGGGGTGTGCCGAGGGGAGTGTAACAAATTTACGCACACGAAAATACGCTCCGCGAATAAACGTACGGCAAACGTAGTTCTGGATCTACCCCAATGTAATAACTGTCCCAAGCAACGACACCGAACAAGCATCAGGCATGTTTGGCTGTTTAGCATTGGAAAATACTTGTATCAGTTAGGAAATCCTGTTGCCTGTAAACCAGATTGTCATTAAGCACAACAGGAAGCATTGAATTATTGTTCTATCTTATTGAAATGACTACAACGTCTATCGACAAGCGTTAGACAGGACGTTTTGTATGCACTGAAAACCCTTTGCCAATTCAGTATAATCCTGATAACGTCACCCCATATCAGGCCCAGGGAACGATGGGAAGACTCCCCCCAAGAGCCAGTCAGTAGTCTCCCTGCTCATATTTATTATTATTTATTAACAGGGTTTTATATAGTACTATCAGATTACGCAGCGCTTTACAGAGAATATGTCACATTCAAATCAGTCCCTGTCCCATTGGAGCTACATATTATGGGCCTGACCCAGACCTGCGCCCGCTGCAGAGGTTACGGCATGTGCCATGTTGCCCGGCGTAAAAAGGAAAATCCTAGTTTTGGATCGGGCGTTCCTTAGTCTAGCGTAACTACGAGGGGGGGTGGAGGGGTTGCGCTAATCATACGCTCACCGTAATTACGCTAGATTTAGGGAAGGTAGACGGGGGAGGTAGGGGAATGAGGCAGGGAGGGAAGGGTAGCTACGCCAGGACAGGGGGAGTGTCAGGGGGAGTGTATGCGTTAGTATGCACAGCGCTAGATCGTAGGTCTAGATCAGGCCCTAAGTTCCCTAACACAGAAATACGCACACACACACACACACACACAGACTAGGGCTAATTTATTAAGCAGTCAATTAGCCTACCAACATGTTTTTAGCATGTGGGAGGAAACCAGAGCAAAACACGGGGAGAACATACAAACTACACAAAGATAGGTCCTAGTCCGGGAATCTAACTCATGACAGTGCTGTGAGACACAAGTATCTTGATGGGTGATCTGAGGAAGGGATCACCTAGAGTGTATATGGACCAAACTGTCTAAATACTATGGACCTGATCTAGGGATTTATTGCAAATCCTCTTTTTAAACTGCGTGTGATCTATCAATAGGTCGTACTTTAGATGTGCACTTGTTTGAAACAAACATGCAAGCGTATGCATGGAGGAGAGGCGGATGCATGGAGGAGAGGCGGGTGCATGGAGGAGAGGCGTATGCATGGAGGAGAGGTGGATGCATGGAGGAGTGGTGGGTACATGGAGGAGAGGCGGGTGCATGGAGTAGAGGCGGGTGCATGGAGGAGAGGCGGGTGCATGGAGGAGAGGCGTGTGCATGGAGGAGAGGCGGGTGCATGGAGGAGAGGCG
>WWET01002411.1:83337-97870 GCA_011038615.1 Limnodynastes dumerilii
ATCTATCTATCTATCTATCTATCTATCTATCTATCTATCTATCTATCTATCTATCTATCATAAGAGATGGACAGCCATAACAACCCTTTAGTGTATTCATTGCTAGCTATATTTTCCCATTGTAATCTATTTTAATTGTGGTCATTAAATCAAATAAGCAAATAAAATGAGACGAGAGGTTAAAGTGCATCTGAGTGTGAGGAAGTGACCACAATGTGTTTCTTCACATCAAAACATGAGCTACGAGGAGGAAATATGACTGATCTAAACAAATATCGCTGCTTAAAGGATATTCTCTTCAGTGTTTTAAGAGCGTCCAGAGGGACCTTAAAGAAGACAACAGAGACTTATTTTGTTCCTGGCAGGAAGTAAACATCCTCCCTTCCCGAGACGTTGCCATTCCATCACTCCGCACCATGGCTGCATCCCTTACCTGTGACTGAGTGTCAAAAGGCTAAGTGCCGTCCTCAAGGGAAATGGTCCAACCGGCCAAGAGGCTCACCATGGCCAGCTGAGATGGAGGGGGATTATTCTCAGGTCAATTAGTGGTATAGCCTTTCATAGAGTGGAATGTATGAACAAGTTGCTGAGGACACCTGCTATATGATACAAAGCAAATCCCAGCTTCATAGAATGCAATGTGCGTGAGATCCTCCCGGTCCGTAATGCTTCCCTATAATGGATCCATACAATCGGTCAGCACTGCACAGAACGCATTTCATTCCATCCGGTCCTAGGAGGAATGACACAACTTCCCCGGTAGATGTTTCGGCATGTAAAGATGTATAGACACCTCGGGGCTGATCTGGAGGTGAGCGTGTGCCCGGTTGCGTAGCGTATTTTGCACTGAGCATGCTCAGTAATTATACACGCACAATTGCAAGATAGTCCTGATTACAACTCATGCTGCGGCTGCTTGTATTCTGGGAGTTGAGGGATAGAGACATGTAGTCAGTGTACAGTAAGGACGTTCCCGCGCAATCGCACCCAATCCAGACACACATGCAGGTGTAAAATAGCCGTTTATACGGTAAAACATTTGCATCAACCACAGGTCATGTCTTAGGCTGCGTACACACTGAGACTCCCCCCCCCCCTCTCTTCCAATCTCTCCCTTTCTTTCCCCCTTTCTCTCTCTCTCTCCACCTCTCTCTACTTCTCTTTATCTCTCCTCCTCTCTCTCTCTTCCCCTGTCCCCCCTTATCTCCCTCCCTCTGTATCTCTCCCCTCCATCTCTCCCTCCCCCCTCTCTCTATCTCTCCCTTCTGTCTGTGAGACACTAAAATAATGTAGACTCTGGAATGGATTGGCCATAGGACTTACAGGGATGGTTCCCAGTAGACTAGCGACCTCTCAAAGTCTCTCTTTTCTTTAAATAGGACAAGAATGTTAAAAATAATGGGATGTTTTCACTAGGTTGCTGTCTGTATAGAATGGTGGTCACTAGGATGCGGTCTGTATAGAATGGTGGTCACTAGGATGCGGTCTGTATTGAGTGTAGATTGCAAGGATGCTCTCTATATTGGATGGTAGTCACTAGGCTACTAGCAGTGTATAGCAGTCACTATGAATCCCTTTATTGTATTGTGAAATACTAGTCAGTAGATGTTTTATTGGAACTCTCTTACATAACTTGTTCTTGTTCTTCATTGGCTCACATTACATATTTGCGCGGCTCTCGTTAAGGTCCTTTATTCTATATTTTAGCCTTGCTTATTGTTCATCTCAACACGTGGTCTGTTGCACTTTTCAGGGCCACTTTTTTCAGCCGCCCCTGTCTAGACCTGCGTATTTTCTGGAAATTTAAAGGTAGCCCTTTGTATTAGGACCGGATTCACAGATCCGTGTTTACTAAGTACGCATTTTTTACGCACGTCGTTTCTGTGAATATGGTCCGTAGTCCCCAGTAAATGGCTCATCTATAATGACTTATCTATTACCCGTGCCTTCAGCATACATGTGCTGGATCCAAGTTTTGAAGTTCTAAAGGTTCCATGGAAGAGTAGAGATGTTTTCTATAGCAACTGATAAGGTTCCTGACTCTCCTGGAATATCCAAGAGACTCCTGAAGTTCAGGAAATTCTCCCGGTATCTTGGAAGAGTCGGCAAGTCTCCTGCAGAGGGCTTGAAGGCCATGGTTGCTTGCAAGCCCCGCCCCATCCCTAATTATACTATTGAAAATGTAATTGATGGTCAGTGGGCGGGGCTCCAGTACAAGATTTGCATACATTTTGTCATCAAGCCTTTACCCATAATGGTGCAGATCCAGAACAACGCTTCTGTGCGAATTTACACCTGGCGGACACGTAAAATTGCGATTTTGTATGTACTGCGCATGTGCACGACAGATGATAAGCTACGTTACGTAACGTAACTCTGAGCGTATGGGCCATTCACGTATTATTTGCGTAAATTCGTACATGTGGTCGTGCCAATTTTACGTGTGCCAAATGTACGTCTAAAATACGCAATGTAGGTGGGGTTTTCATTTAAATTGTACAGTATGGGCGTGCTTAGCTGCGTAAGTCTGTGTTGACCATCCGTAAGTGTGCGGATGATATCGGTTACGCGGCCAAGAGTTAAGGTAGGGTTTGAAAAGCGGAAATCGGCCAAAATACGTACATTCAAGGGGTGTGCCTAGGGGAGTGTATAGAAGGGACGCATGCATAAATACGCTACGCGAGGAAACGTATTGCAAGCGGAGTTCTGGATCTACCCCAATGCCATCTCCCAGCAGGAAGCAAAGAAAAGTCGTCAGCCCTGTTCTATTGTCATATTTCTTTAAGTAGAATTTCCGAGATGAATAAGCACTTTAAAGTAAAATAAATAAAATAAAGTGACAGACAAATGGAGCACAGATATATCCTGAGAAAAGATATTTATAAATCAATTTCTCCAAAAAAGTGAAACATTTTGGCTTCAAGCGGTGTCATTGTTTCCCACTGTACATGTAAGGAAGCCGGCATCCTGATGAGACAGCGCTGTGGAGTGACACAGTGACATCTCAGAAATCAGTGTCTGGATAAAGACCTGGCATTAACCCCTTTTATGACCACAGCAATTTATTTAAAAAAAACAAAACACCTCCATTTGCTTCCTCAGGCTGGTACAAGGCTGGTACAAGACACGCCTCCTCAGGCTGGTACAAGACACGCCTCCTCAGGCTGGTACAAGACACGCCTCCTCGGGCTGGTACAAGACACGCCTCCTCGGGCTGATACAAGACACGCCTCCTCGGGCTGATACAAGACACGCTTCCTCAGGCTGATACAAGACACGCCTCCTCAGGCAGGTACAAGACACGCCTCCTCAGGCTGATACAAGACACGCCTCCTCAGGTTGCTACAAGACACGCCTCCTCAGGCTGGTACAAGACACGCCTCCTCAGGCTGGTACAAGACACGCCTCCACAGGCTGGAACAAGACACGCCTCCTTTGGCTGGTACAAGACACGCCTCTTCAGGCTGGTACAAGACACGCCTCCTCAGTCTGGTGCAAGACACACCTCCTCAGTCTGGTGTAAGCCACACCTCCTTAGGCTGGTACAAGAAATGCCTCCTCTGCCTGGAGCAAGCCACACCTCCTCTGCCTGGTGCAAGTCACACCTCCTCCTCTCAAAGCAATCACAGGTAGTCCCGGATTTGAGTCTGCTGCTGCTGCACATTGGAACCTATGAACATCACAGTGTAGCACTATTTATAAATGATAGTCTAGATAGAAGTCTAGTCTCTCCGCATCAGTTGCTAATACCCCTTAAACACTAACAACCTGGGCATCTCCCAGGATAATGGACCCGGGCTGACTGGGTACAGATGACTGGGGGCTTAGTCACTGGTAAGGGGACCTGTTACTATCCTTATTAATACTTTACCAAATGCCTGCCTCCTGTATAACTCTCTATTACTGCAATATTTACATTGTTTATGGTATATCTTTCATAACAATGGGGTAGATCCAGACCTAACCTTGTTACGTTTCATCGCGCCACGTATTCTCTATGCACTCCTCTCGCATGTACGTACTCTGCCCATTTTACGCTTCGCAAACCCTACCTTAACTTTTCAAAGCGTAACTACTGACGTACGTATAGGACACACGTATCTAACTGTCTAAGCACGCCCATACTGTACAATTTAAATGCCTCACCCCGCCTCCGAAGCGTAATTATGGGTGTCGTATGTCTGGCACGCCCTTTCGAGCGAAATTACACTGCTGATACGTGACTGGAACAGATGCTCTGAGTTACGTGCCGTAACATCTGCCTGTGACACTATAGTGACAGGACCCTCTCCTGTGATACTATAGTGACAGACCCTCTCCTGTGATACTATAGTGACAGGACCCTCTCCTGTGACACCATAGTGACAGGACCCTCTCCTGTGATACTATAGTGACAGGACCCTCTCCTGTGAGTTCTTAGCTCATTTAATAAGGCGTAAAATGAGATTACATGCAAATGAAAGCAGATTAAAGCCACACCCCTTCATGGGCAAGCCATGCCCCTTCACAGAAATGGATGTACCGATTTTCCATAAAAAATGTTGGAGGGTATGGTATGTGTGTGTGTGTGAGTGTGTGTGTGTATTTATTTATGAGTGTGTGTGTATGTATGTGTGTGTGAGTGTGTGTGTGTGTAAGTGAGTGTGTGTGTGCATGTACATTAGTGTGTGTGTGTATATGTATGCGTGTGTGCATGAATGTGTGTATGTATATGAGTGTGTGTGAGTGAGTGTGTGTGTGTATGGATGTATGAATGTATGTGTGTGTGTGTGTGTGTGTATATCAGTGAGTGTGTATGAGTGTATGTATGCATGTATGTGTGTGTGTCTGAGAGAGTGAGTGTGAATGAGTGTGTGTATGTATGCATGTGTATGTGTGAGTGAGTGTGCGTGTATGTATGAGTAAATGTGTGTGAGTAAATGTGTGTGAGTGTGTGAGTAAATGTGTGTGCGAATGTGTGTGAGTATGTGAGTGTATGTGTTGGAGTAAATGTGTGTGTGTGTGTGTGTGTGTATGTATGTATGTCAGTGAGTTTGTATAAGTATATGTTTGTATGTATGTATGTATGTATGTATGTGTGAGAGAGTTAGTGTGTGTGAATGAGTGTGTGTATGTATGCATGTGTATGTGTGAATGAGTGTGTGTATGTATGCATGTGTATGTGTGAGTGAGTGTGCGTGTATGAGTAAATGTGTGTGAATGTGTGAGTAAATGTGTGCGCGAATGTGGGTGAGTATGTGAGTGTATGTGTAGGAGTAAATGTGTGTGTGTGTGAGTGAGTGTGTGTGAGTGTGTGAGTAAATGTGTGTGAGTGAGTGTGAGTGTGTGTATGAGTAAATGTGTGTGTGTGTTTGTGAGTGTATGAGTAAATGTGTGTGAGTGAATGTGAGTGTGAGTGTGTGTGTGAAGGGGATTTAAAATGTGAAGAGTGAGCTTGAGTGTGTGTATGAGTAAATGTGTGTGAGTGAATGTGTGTGAGTGAGTGAGTGAGTGTGAGTGTGTGTGTGAAGGGGATTTAAAATGTGAAAACAGAATCCATGATTTGTCCCCTCAGCGCGCATGTGGTGGTAGGTGATACACCCAATATGCGTGGGACTATAAATGACAAGGTATGCCGTGTTACCATTACACCATTATGCCAACGCTCAACTCTGACTCCAGAATATTTTCTGTATGACTCCCGGTACGCCCCTCACCGGCAGTGGTGTCTTAGTAAAGTGATGCTGCCAATGGGACATGTAATAGAAGGAAATACATGTCATATTAATATCAGATTTTTTTCCTTGAAAACATAACTATTTGGTCCTCGGAGAGAGATTAACGGCAGCAATGCAGAAAACCAGCAGCATCTGTTTGCCATATTTATGTCCTATCGATCCCTTACATCCTCTCTCTATATTTTCCTTTGCTCTGTGTCCTCTTAAGCAGACCCCAGGGAGACGTCCATTTTATTACATTTCTCACTAATTCTAAAAAAGAAAGTTATGTTCCTGTGGGTGTCATTCTTAGGATGTTTAAACATATGTAAGTATATATGAATGAATGTATGTATATATGTGTATGTATGTATGTATATATGTGTATGTATGTATGTATATATGTGTATGTATGTATGTATATATGTGTATGTATGTATGTATGTATATATGTGTATGTATGTATGTATGTATGTGTATGTATGTGTATGTATGTATGTATGTGTATGTATGTATGTATGTGTATGTATGTATGTATGTATGTATGTGTGTGTATGTATGTATGTATGTGTATGTATGTATATATGTGTATGTATGTATATATGTGTATGTGTGTATGTATGTATGTATATATGTGTATGTATGTATGTATGTATATATGTGTATGTATGTATATATGTGTATGTATGTATGTATATATGTGTATGTATGTATATATATGTGTATGTATATATGTATGTATGTATATATGTGTGTATGTATGTATGTATTTGTGTACATATGTATGTATGTATATATGTGTATGTATGTGTATATGTGTATGTATGTACGTACGTACGTATGTATGTATATATGTGTATGTATGTACGTATGTATGTATATATGTATGTATGTATTTATTTGTGTATATATGTATGTATGTGTGTATGTATGTATATATGTATGTATATGTGTATGTATGTACGTATGTATATATGTATGTAGGTATGTATTTACGTATGTATGTTTGTATATATGTATGTATGTATATATGTTTGAATGTATATATAGATAGATATGGGATAGATAGGTAGATAGATAGATAGATAGATAAAGGGATAGATAGATAGATAGATAGATAGATAAGGGATAGATAGATAGATAGATAGATAGATAGATAGATAGATAGATAGATAGATAGATAGAGATAGATAGATAGATAGATAGATAGATAGATAGATAGATAGATAAATAAGGGATAGATAGATAGATAGATAGATGTTTGTCATATTTATGTCCTGTCAATCCCTTACATCCTTTCTCTATATTTTCCTTTGCTCAGTTGTTCTCTTAAATAGACCCTGGGGATGTGTATATTTTTATTACATCTCTTGATAATTTTAAAAATGAAAGTTATGTTCCTTTGGTTGTCATTCTTAGGATGTTTTAACATATGTATGTATATATGTATGTGTATATATATATATATATATATATATATGTATGTCATATATTTACACACACACACGTGTGGGTGTGTGTGTGTGTGTGTTTATTGACATTTATATATATATATATATATATATATATATATATATGTATATAATATATTTACACACACACACTACACCTTTGGTGTCTGAGAGGACTTCAATAAACATATGGCATTAAACTCTTAATACAGTCTTTCTGTTTTGTTACTCTTGTGCTGGCTTGGAGTTAACAAATGACCTCTTCTTGTAAATCTATATGGTACATTTAGCTGTGTACTGCTATATTATTCCTATCGTCTTCAGTGTGGATCCTTCTCTTTGGGTTCTATTTTTGATATATATAATACATAGTTAGATAGATAGATAGATAGATAGATAGATAGATAGATAGATAGATAGATAGATAATCAATAGTGTGTTTAATCCTCTGCCCAGCGTGTGGCAGTAGTGAGTCATTGCACCATTGCTGCACCTGAAGTTGTTCTTCCCAGATACCCCTGCACCTGACAAATGCGTAATATTTCCTTTCAAAACATCAAACAAACATCTCATCCTCACTGCGGATCCTCTGAACTTTGCATGAAATTGATCAAAGAGCAAAGTCTGTACGTGCAGAGATGGAATAACTGTAGATGTGAGGCGAGAGGCCAGAACATCATGTCCCAGCCAGCTGCGGTCTGCAGCTTCCTCCATAAATAGCCAAATCTGTGCACTGGAAAATCTGCTAAGGAGGCTTACCTAAAACATTCCCCATCCATGCTGCTCCCACAGCAACATGCACACTCAGCAACTGCGTGATGACCTGATCAACGATGCACGAGCATGTTCATAGGGCATGACAGAGCCATACACCACTGTGCTCCAGCCAATCACAAGAGCCCATCACAAGAGCCAATCACAAGAGGAGAAGACAGAGACAATTGTTTTTATTTTCCATTTTTTGAGACTCAGGACCGGATCCAGAGTGACTGGATCTGGCCTCTGGCCTCTTTCCGCGTGTCAGAAAACGGCCACGTTGCCACATAGCGCATGCGTTAGCTGAAGAATCAGGGTTGCTGACAACCTTGGAATATCCGGGAGGCTCACGAAATTCAGAAGTATCCTGGGAGAGCCGGAAAATCTCCCGCAGGGGACTTGAGGCTGTGATTTCATGCAAACTACAGTCTCAAGTCCCGCAATTAGCGTCACCGTTAGTAATACTATGAAAACGGCCCCTGGTGGTCAGGGGGCGGGTCTTCAGGATGTGAATTGCATAAAACACATCATTAAGCCCCGCCCCTGGGATCTCCTGGAGGGAATGGCTTAAAAGTCGTCAGCCCTTGCCAGAAGCCTTTCCGACGGCGGCACGGGACAACCCACCGTGCATACAACACTGCATGGTGGACAGAGGGAGACGTGCTAATTGTACAGTAAATGCTTGGTTATTCTCTTACGTACAATCATTTATTACTAGAGATGAGCGCCGACTATTGTGTTTTGGTTTTGGTTCTTAATCTTCGTCGTGTTTTGGTTTTGTCAAAAAAAAATTGAAATGTTTTGGTTTTGAATCTGTATTTTTTTTTATATTGCTAAAAAAATTGTAAAATCAAGTAATGTTTATGTATTTTTGCTCCTAAAGCATTGTTATTATGAATAACATTCCTTTTCAGTCATTTCTATTCAAATTGGACCACCTCGCAGTTCACAAGATTAAGGTTGGTTGGTACATGCTAGCATATATTGTCTAATATCCGACTCTCAACTTTGTGACATTTGTCAAATGTATTCTCATGTATTGCTATTGTTATATAACATATAATCATCCTACTAATGGTGTTTCCTATCTGTGTGATAGATCTAATTGAGATGACATGAGTTCAAGGGTTTTCATTTCTTCTTGATACATTGTTTCTATGATTTTATAAATGTTTATCATCTGTCACAACAATGTTGCAAAAAGTAAAATATAAAATAAAAATATAAAAAAAGTTTTTTTATATATATATATATATATATATAAAGAAAGGAGAGAAGGGGGCGCAACCTTGGTGATACAGAAAATGTTAATGTTGTAATGGCCGATGCACTGAAAGCACGTACCAGATATAAAAGTTTAAAAGCATATAGTACTCGCTGTTCATAAACGTTCCCAGGCCGGAGTCCAGCGTCCCGGATAAAGATGTAAACAGCCCGGCGTCTGGTAACACGTGTAGACAGCGGTAGGCGAGTCAATGGAATAGGCTCCTCCCAACGCGTTTCGTTATACGTTGGATGACTATTTAAATTAAATAATCATTTTGAGAGTGTTTCTGGGCCAACAGAATCCCCCCATGTGTGATCCACTGGGTTACCGACAGTCTAGCTGTGATCTTTCTTACCTTGTGTGTAGCTCCAGCGATGGCATGTGAGGACTGTTTCTTCAGCAGGGCTGCAGGGAAGCTGCTAATAGAGTGATTGGATTAAAGGTGAGTGCAGGGGGGATGGCTGCCCCATAGTAACTGCACCCCTAGCACCCACTATAGTTGCACCCCTGATATCACTCATTCCAGGCATTCTGTTCAGTTTTTTACTCAGCTCAATAAAGTTGCAGTTGTTTAACAAAGAAAAGTCTCCACAAGTCTGCTTCTATGCTCAGCCCTCTATGATTGGCTGATCACAGTCATGTGATACTTCCTGTCACAGACAGGAAGCAGGAAATACAAGGCTTGAAAGATCCAAATTTTTTGTGAAAATGGTGTTCTGCTCATCTTTTATTTATTATGCACCAGCCCTATAAGCTGTGTATAAGTGTTAAGATAAGATGCAGGGAACGCAAGTCCGGTATGTGTAAGGGGAGTGGTCTCTCCTCGCACGTATGGATCTTAACATCGCACATCGATCCACAATCGTAAGTCCACTGCTGCTGCAGCAGTAGTTACAATCATAGCGGCAGCAGACTTCCGAAACTCATATCTGCTTGTGTGTAACATCCTGATTTACAACGATTTTTCTTTTATTTACTATAAAGCTCATTTTTCTTGTCCTTTCTGTAAACAGACTAAGTTAGTCCACTCCCCCAGAACCTCCCCCATAACAAGCCCACAATCATCGGTAGTCGCAATGTTACGTTCTAGTTTGAATAGCCACTTTTTTAATCACTTTATGAAACACATACACAGAGCCTAGACACATCGGACCGGGCGCTGTGTTTGTGTACCGCTGACGCTGCGTGATGCTGACGTCAGCGTCATGCAGAAGAAGAGGCACCGCAGAGGACGAAGGGGGAGGAAGAAGACAAAACAGGTAAGAGACTTATAAAAGCTTTTTGGGGGTTAAAGTATTAAAGGAGAGGGGAGAATGTGAGGTTATTGTGTGTGTGTGGGGAGGTAATGTTTAATTATAGTATGTGAAGGGGGGAGTAATGTAATTATAGTATGTGAGGGGGGGAATAATGTAATTATAGTATATGAGGGAGGGGGGGGTAATGTGTAATTATAGTATGTGAGGGGGGGTCATGTGTAATTATAGTATGCAATGGGGGGGTAATATGTAATTATAGTATGCGAGCGGAGGTAATGTAAGGTCATAGCATGGGAGGTGGGGGTAATGTGAGGTTATAGCATGTGGGGGCAGGGGTAATGTGAGGTTGTAGCATGCGGGGTGGGGGTAATGGGGTAGATCCAGAACTACGTGTGTGCGTACGTATTTTAGCGGTGCGTATTTTCGTATACGTAAGGTAGCTACACTCCCCACGGCACACCCCTTGCACGGACGTATTTTCTCAAATTACGCGACCCAAACCTTACCTTAACTTTTCCTAGCGTAACAGCATACTTCCGCTAACGGGCGTACAGACTACGCGAACGTACGCAGCTTAGCATGCCCATACTGTACACTTTAAATACCACCCCCGCCTACTTCACGTAAAACGCACGCAATGGTCACCAACGTAAATTTGGCATGCCCACACGTAAGTATTTACGTTTGCAATACGTGAATCACCCATACGTTCGAAAATACGCTACGCGAATGTGCGTATTTTCTGTGGTGCACATGCGCAGTGCGTACAAATCTGCGAATTTACGTCTCCACCACACGTAAATTCGCGGAAATACGTAGTTCTGGATCTGCCCCAATGTGTGATTATAGCATGTGGGGGTTGAGTGTAATGGTAATATTATGTGGGCACAGTGGGGGTGTAATACATGAAGGGGAATACTGAGGGGGCTGGAGGCTCATAATGGGGAATACTGAGGGGGGCTGGAGGCACATGATGGAGAATATTGAGGGGGCTGGAGGCACGTAATGGAGAATACTGAGAGGGGCTTTAGACACATGATGGGGAATACTGAGGGGTGGCTGGAGGCACATAATGGGGAATACTGAGGGGGGCTGGAGGCACATGATAGAGAATACTGAGGGGGGGTTGGAGGCACATGATGGGAGATACTGAGGGGGGGCTGGAGGCACATAATGGGAGATACTGAAAGGGGGCTGGATACTTTGCAGGACACCCATAAACAAACCCTGGCAATGCAGAGACTGCCCCCTGGCAACGCAGGGACCGCCCCCCCGCGACATAGGGACCGCCCCCGGTGACGTAGGGACCACCCCTTTGCTTTTAACTTTTCTCCCTGAAATCATTTTTCAAAAGTAGGCAACCATGCCCTAATTCTAACCCTAACCTTCCCCTCTCACTACCCTAACCCTAACCCTCCCTTCCTGGCAGCCTGACCCTAACCCACCATCTCCCGCAGCCTAGCCCTAATTCTCCCTTCCCTGTTGCCTGACCCTAACTCTCCATCTCCCGCAGCCTGACCCTAACCCTCCCTCCCTCCCCTGCAGCCTGATCCTAACTCTCCCTCCCCCCCGCACCCTGGAGAGGTTGCTCACCTTTCCCTGTGGTCGGGTGGTCCGGCGGTAGTGGTGCAGCGGCGGCAGTGGTATTTCCGAATAAGAATGGCATACTCACCCATTCTAAAAAAAAAAAATTATAAACTGCGCTGTATTCGAACTTTCGGATGTCCCTATTTTGGAAGCCAGAGTTTCTGACCGAAGCCCTGCAAATATGCCGTAATTTGTGTATGAATACGGATCATGCCCTTGGTGTATATGGTCTGGATTCACACCTAAGAAGCATAGGTTTCTTAGGTGCGTAAGTGGCCGATTTTGGCCACTGGGCATGGGTAGTCATTGTGACTACGCAATCTATGTAGCCCTTAGGCACATAGGTGAACTACGTGCAATCTTTAAAGACCGCACATAGGGCCAGATTCAATTAGGCGCGTAGCGAAATTTATGCTCATTAGCATAATGAAATTACCGCAATTTTTTTAAGCACAAATAAGCGAAATTAGCGCATAAAATTATGTCCATTAATTGAAATAGGGAAGGACAATTTTCCCTATTCAATTACATTAAAATTAGCGTGAATTTTTCTTACTTTGACAGATGCATATTCGCACCTGTCATAGGTGCGCAAATTAATGTGACTTGTGTTAAGTTGATGTAAATTAGTAAATTTTTTTAGAAATAATTAAAATAACTTTATTTTATTAATTTTTATCATGTATATGCTATTAAAAAAACAATTATGTGAATTCAAAATCTGGTTCTGGTTACTGGTACAAGAAGCAGGACAAGAAGGTGGGAGCACTTGTCAAAGAGGTCTTCAGCCATGCCGTTCTGTGGGGCCCCCATTCTGCCCAGGTTGATCAGGTCTGACACCTTTCAGATCCCTTTCTCCCTACCCTTTTCAATGGGGACTAAACTAAGTCCCCAGTCCTTTATTTAGAAAACGCTTTTTGGGGCTAGTAGCCCTACCAGGGCATGAGGTCTTCAGCCATTCCGGCCTGTGGGGCCCCCATTCTGCCCAGGGTGATCAGGTCTGACATCTTTCAGATACCTTTCTCCCTACCCTTTTCATTGGGGACTAAACTAAGTCCCTAGTCCTTTATTTAGAAAACGCTTTTTGGGGCTAGTAGCCCTACCAGGGCATACATATCTATAAAAAAGACATTTTAAAAAGTTTTAGACCCCCAGATCACAGTCAGGACCACGACTACTTGAAATAGGGAGGGAGGAGCGTTTTGCACAGATCTCCCCATCGCTAATGAGGGCGAATTACATAACATTGTCAGGGAAAAATACAGCATCACACAACACACTATTACCGCAGGTTGGGGGCGTACTGTAGTCTGAAATTGAATTAGGTGAATTTTGGTCAGCGAATTTGTACACTGCAAGTTTTTTTCACGCTTCTAATTGAATCTGGCCCATAGTTTTTTAGGTAAGAGGAAGCGTTAATTACGCACAGTGACTTAAGGTTGCCTAGGGCACTTGTAATGCAGGGGGAAGGGACCACAGAAGTAGGTGCGGATATGTGTGTATTCTCACCTACGGATAACACACAAAAGTGTGTGTGAATCCGATCCTATATGGCTCGAAATAAACTCAAAAACAGATTGTAAAAATATTGGAAAATAGTGGATAGGGGATAAGTTATCAGGCAAATGTCGCAGTGTGGATCATTCCCAATGCCCAGGGCCTTGTGCTAAAATAATATTAATAATAGAAGACACTGTTCCATATATCAAAAGGAATAAACTACAGGGAAAAAATATCCCACATTTGGGACCATGGTCAAATGCAAAATCTTGTTGTATTGGTGCAAATGAACCAGTAGACATCACAGAAGGAGAAGCGGAGTCAAAGTGCTCAAGAAGAGAATCCATTTATGGAACCTCATGAACATTACCTGACCCCCTGCTGTCTCTCCCTCACTGTCCACACTTTAAGAAACATGCTGACAAGTCCTTGAACAAGGTGTTTAAGTGGTATCTGACCTTCATCTTTGGCATGAAGCCTTCAAATCAATTTAACCGCATCTATGCTAAGAACATAGGGGGATAGAGGGTTCCGGTCACTCACAAGGACCCCGAAGGGCTGTGGTGACGATGGAACAGTATCATTAAAGGATGACGTATTTGGAGGGTTACCTTGAAGTAAAGTGGGTTTCATCATGAATATCAGTGTTTACAAAGTGGGATTATAAAAGAAGAATTTACAGATCTATGAATTTTGGGATGAAGCATGTTTTGAAAACAGGATTATTCTGAAGACGATAGGTCCGATCCAGAGGTGAGAGTACGCCAGCTGTTCATGGACTATTCAGATCTGATCGCAACTCCAGCTGCAGCAGATTGTGTTCTGAGGGGCGCATAAAGAGAGAGAAGGGGCGGAGGAATGTAGCCAATGTACAGTAAGGGGCGGGGCCCAGGCAGGTGCCCCCGATCCAGAGTTGAACACAGACGTAACAAAGGTCTGTTTAAGTCAAAACATTTGCCCTGGGCCCCAGGTCCTGTCTAAGCCCAGGAAGGGTTGGGGGGGGGGGGGGGGCACCTGTTC
>WWET01002411.1:97880-117817 GCA_011038615.1 Limnodynastes dumerilii
GACCTTCTGTGACCTATTTCAGCCCATTCTGTTGAGAAGGGAAACTTCATAGGCATTACCAAGAATTTGCATGTCGCTGCATTGCGCTTAGCTACTGTCGCACCTTCACAAACACATCTACAGTATGGCACGCACCGATGTCCCTGCATGACGGACAGTAGACATTTCAGTCACGCAGGCTCGTTAGGGTGTTTAACAAATTAGCACAGAAAAAAATATACCAATAAACGGCACTTAGATATAAAATATACCCACTCAATGAAATAATGAAACCGTATTAGGTGCTGCTTGGATCGGGGTTAGTGAATCCCAGAAAAAATTTCCAAAAAGAAAACTATAAGAAATAACCAGCTGCCTAAACAATAAACCTCATAAATATATATATATGAAATACACTGATATTGGTCTGGAGTCACAGTTACTTAGTTTTACTCTTACGTACGTTGTTTTAAGAATTGAGCTACTACGCATGCATAGTAATTCAATTCTTAAAAGAACGTACGTAAGACCAAAACTACGTGACTGTGACTACGGACCAATATCAGTGTATTTCAGATAATTAAAATTAATTTTCTTAAAAATGCCAGATATTCACTATTTACACCCAGCTGAAGATGTTTTCTCTTATTCCCTTCATGACGCCGGCTCCCACAATAACTCTCAGCTGCTTTCCAAACCACAGTGTTATTAGGAATGTCTGAAGACAAGTTGTATTGATTATTAGTCTCTGCATCTGTTCTGCATTCTGTGGAGCTGGGACACGATGACTGGAGCTATATTGGGTACTGCGGTCACCTCATAACCATCAGGTTTTGCAATAAATAAAATGTAACATTTCCTGTAATTACCATCAGAGGGAATTTCATAGGAACCAACAGATCCAGTTACAGAGGAGGTGAAATATCTCTTATACGCGGATAATGCTCAGGAGCTGCAAAAAAACAGGTCTGTCCAGCAACAATTTTAGTATGAGATCAATGCTATCTATGGCACCGATCCAGTGTACGCCAGCTGGCGTGATGTTTCCTAAGACTCCCCTACCTGAAGCCTAACCTTAAGTCTCCCGTCTGCAGCCTGACCCTAAGATTCCCTTCCCTGCAACCTGCCCTAAGACTACCCTTCCTGCAGCATGACCCTAATACTCTCCTACCTGCAGCCTAACCTTAAGTCTTCCCTCCCTGCAGCCTGACCCTAAGACTCCCCTCCCCACAGCCTGAACCTAAGACTTCCGTCTCTGCAGCCTGACCCTAAGACTCCCTTCCCTGCAGCCTGACCCTAAGACTCTTCTCCCCGCAGCTTTACACTAAGACTCCCCTCCCTGCAGCCTGACCCTAAGACTCCCCTCCCTGCAGCCTGATGCTAAGACTTCCCTCCCCGCAACCTAACCCTAAGACTCCCTTCCCCACAGCCTAACCCTAAGACTCCCTTCCCTGCAGCCTGACCATAAGACTTTCCTCCCCGCATCCTGACCCTAAGACTCCCCTCCCCGCAGCTTAACCCTAAGACTCCCTTCCCTGCAGCCTGACCATAAGACTCTCCTCCCCGCATCCTGACCCTAAGATCTACTCCCCACAGCCTAACCCTAAGACTCCCCTTTCATTACTCTAACTCTAAAACTCCTTGGAGCGTGTTACTCACCTCTCTGGACAATGTGGCGGGTCTACAGCAACGTTTGTGAAAAATGAATACTTCCCCATTCTAAAAAAATGGCAGCATTTTATAGGTGTTCTTCAATAGATGGTGGTCACAAAAACAAATTTTAATATTGCACCATAGGCGCCTCCTGGTTCTTTTTCTATTTTTTACCGTTCAGTACGTGGGATTCAACGGATACTTACCAAAGAACGGCAGACGCTGAACAATCAGGATCTTTCTTTTCTGTCTGGACACTGAATCCGGAGACATCACATCTCCAAAAGAACTATTCACGTTGAACATTAGTGCCATTTTGGAGTTTATTTTCTGTATATACTGTATATATATATATATATAATACTAAATATTATGGGTCTGGGTATTGCACATACTATAAGATAATGTTATATAATATGGGTTTGGGTATAGCACATACTATAATATAATGGGATATAACAGGGGTCTTGGAATGGTATCTTATGTACTGTATATAGCAGACCTGGGCAATGTATGGCCCGCAGGGCTACATACGGCCCTTTGGCAATCCCTGTCCGGCCCGTATATTTATTCCAGTCACACGGCCCCTCCCCCCCCTTGATCTCCCACACATGGCACCTGCGGCTCTCCGCCCACAGGCTCCCTGCATCACACACACTGTGCTGTATCGCTAGGTCACAAAGACCCTGCGAAGCAGCTGAACAATTGAGGCCCACGAGTCGCAAGCTACAGAGCCGCAGTGCACGGGCAGTCACTGCCGGCGGCCCCCCACCCCCTGGGTCCCTAGCAACCAGCGCCTGATGACGCGTATCTCGCGGAAGACGGCTTTGTCCTGTTACTTCCTGCTTTAGAGATTCCCGTCAGACCGGCATCCAGGGTGAGTCCTCTTTGACCTACACCACAATTCATAAATTTACATAAATATTTGCAGAATATTCTTAAACTTCTGATTACCGGTAGCATCTTATCAAAATATATCATTTGCTGCTTTTTATAATGGGAGAAAATTAATATTGAGCATAATTAAGTTCAAGTTATCATTGGTTCGGCCCTCCAACACAGTTCAGATTTTTCATGTGGCCCCCTATAGAAAATAATTGCCCATCCCTGGTATATAGTGTGCCATTTCCAAAGTCTAATATATACCCCATATATTATAGTATGTGCCATAACTAGATGTCTAATATATCGGCACATGTACTTTATGTAGTGTGTCATGTCCAAACCCCTAATATACTCCACATGTATTTCACACATTGGAAACCCCCGTTTCAAAATCCTTCATTTGCCACTGAGGAGTTTGTCATGTCAAGAGGATTCTTGCAGGCCAAAGCCCCTCACACGCCGTGCTGTCGGTGACTTCCACCTCCATAGAGCACTTGTCACTTTCCGTGAGCAGTGGCATGCGTTTGTGTCCTCCGTACATGTGATTCATGTTAGTCACACCCACTTACCTTCATTTAAATGCCTTTTTCCGTCCATTCCAAAGTCGCAGCTTAGTAAATCTGGCCCGTAGACTGCTAATGAGTAGTAGTATCCACCATGACCATCCAGCACTAGACTGGGAGAATTTGACACTAAGAAACGATTTTATTGAGCTCGTTTTCTCTGTTAAAGCCAATTTCGGTCACATTTTACTGAACCAGTTTTCCGCTGCCCGTGGCAGGAAAAAGTGTTTCAGAGTAAACGGCGCTACTGGAATTTCACAAACAGTGCAAAATGCTCCTGGAGCCGGCTCAAGACTCACAACTTTCTGATTGATTTTAGTTCTCTTTGACAAAGTTATGAGTCCATAAAAATTAAGGTTTAGCGTTAAAACGTTTGGCGAGACATACTTAAGTCTAACGTGCCCACACAAGACAGCTATAATAATCGCTCATTCATAATGACCATGAAAATCCACACAAACCTGTGGTCATTTAGACAGCCCTCTGATCCACGTTACATGTTATTTAAGGCATCATTTGATTACTGCATTTAGGAGAGAATTTTTATTACTATTTTTTGCATCGATCGGCAATTTTTCATTCCCCACATTCTCAGTGATTCTTTTCTTTCAACAATATTTCCAATGGTCAAGAATGTATTTTTTTTGTCTAAAGAAATGACCAAAACATAGGGTATGGCTTGTGAAATACAAATTCCAGCAACACACAGAGTATTTGGTCCTTTCTTGACTGAACATAACATCAGACCAGCTCCAAAACTTGTTCCAAACTGAGAAAACGTCTCATGATAAACTACATAAAGGGCCGTATTCACAGATCCGGTTTTGTGTGGGGTTGCGTGCGTATTTTTAGGAGCAGATGAACTGCGCATGCGTAATAACATTTTCCACACTAATTATGTAGTATTTATGCACGTAATTACTTTAGGCATGAACTTGTGAATCGCACTTAGGGACATACATACGGAGGGGCGTATTTTTTTTATGTAAGGTAGAAGTTACATGAAAGTGGGCGGGGGGGCATTTGAGGGCACAGTTAGATAAATATGCACGTACGTAAGTAACATACGCTTAGAGATAAGGGTGCCCTATAGAGGCGTAAGTCACTGAAAACCCATCCGGCCAAGGGCAGGGTCATGGGAGTGGCCTTGCTATGTGCATGCATAAAAACGCGCAACGTAGTAAATACGGATCTGTGAATCCGGTCCAAAGATCTAACATGATTATACTTTACCATAGAATTTCAGAACCAGATACCATAATTTATAGCTAACATATGTGATGCTCAACCAGAGGTGTCTTGTACTCAGCCATAGGAGGTGTGTTTAGTGCTCAGCCAGATGAGGCGTGTCTTGTAACATCCAGAGGAGGTTGATTGTGCTCAGCCATAGTAGGTGTGTCTTGTGCTCAGCCATAGTAGGTGCGTCTTGTGCTCAGCCATAGTAGGTGTGTCTTGTGCTCAGCCATAGTAGGTGTGTCTTGTGCTCAGCCATAGTAGGTGTGTCTTGTGCTCAGCCATAGTAGGTGTGTCTTGTGCTCAGCCATAGTAGGTGTGTCTTGTGCTCAGCCATAGTAGGTGTGTCTTGTGCTCAGCCATAGTAGGTGTGTCTTGTGCTCAGCCATAGTAGGTGTGTCTTGTGCTCAGCCATAGTAGGTGTGTCTTGTGCTCAGCCATAGTAGGTGTGTCTTGTGCTCAGCCATAGTAGGTGCGTCTTGTGCTCAGCCATAGTAGGTGTGTCTTGTGCTCAGCCATAGTAGGTGTGTCTTGTGCTCAGCCATAGTAGGTGTGTCTTGTGCTCAGCCATAGTAGGTGTGTCTTGTGCTCAGCCATAGTAGGTGTGTCTTGTGCTCAGCCATAGTAGGTGTGTCTTGTGCTCAGCCATAGTAGGTGTGTCTTGTGCTCAGCCATAGTAGGTGTGTCTTGTGCTCAGCCATAGTAGGTGTGTCTTGTGCTCAGCCATAGTAGGTGTGTCTTGTGCTCAGCCATAGTAGGTGTGTCTTGTGCTCAGCCATAGTAGGTGTGTCTTGTGCTCAGCCATAGTAGGTGTGTCTTGTGCTCAGCCATAGTAGGTGTGTCTTGTGCTCAGCCATAGTAGGTGTGTCTTGTGCTCAGCCATAGTAGGTGTGTCTTGTGCTCAGCCATAGTAGGTGTGTCTTGTGCTCAGCCATAGTAGGTGTGTCTTGTGCTCAGCCATAGTAGGTGTGTCTTGTGCTCAGCCATAGTAGGTGTGTCTTGTGCTCAGCCATAGTAGGTGTGTCTTGTGCTCAGCCATAGTAGGTGTGTCTTGTGCTCAGCCATAGTAGGTGTGTCTTGTGCTCAGCCATAGTAGGTGTGTCTTGTGCTCAGCCATAGTAGGTGTGTCTTGTGCTCAGCCATAGTAGGTGTGTCTTGTGCTCAGCCATAGTAGGTGTGTCTTGTGCTCAGCCATAGTAGGTGTGTCTTGTGCTCAGCCATAGTAGGTGTGTCTTGTGCTCAGCCATAGTAGGTGTGTCTTGTGCTCAGCCATAGTAGGTGTGTCTTGTGCTCAGCCATAGTAGGTGTGTCTTGTGCTCAGCCATAGTAGGTGTGTCTTGTGCTCAGCCATAGTAGGTGTGTCTTGTGCTCAGCCATAGTAGGTGTGTCTTGTGCTCAGCCATAGTAGGTGTGTCTTGTGCTCAGCCATAGTAGGTGTGTCTTGTGCTCAGCCATAGTAGGTGTGTCTTGTGCTCAGCCATAGTAGGTGTGTCTTGTGCTCAGCCATAGTAGGTGTGTCTTGTGCTCAGCCATAGTAGGTGTGTCTTGTGCTCAGCCATAGTAGGTGTGTCTTGTGCTCAGCCATAGTAGGTGTGTCTTGTGCTCAGCCATAGTAGGTGTGTCTTGTGCTCAGCCATAGTAGGTGTGTCTTGTGCTCAGCCATAGTAGGTGTGTCTTGTGCTCAGCCATAGTAGGTGTGTCTTGTGCTCAGCCATAGTAGGTGTGTCTTGTGCTCAGCCATAGTAGGTGTGTCTTGTGCTCAGCCATAGTAGGTGTGTCTTGTGCTCAGCCATAGTAGGTGTGTCTTGTGCTCAGCCATAGTAGGTGTGTCTTGTGCTCAGCCATAGTAGGTGTGTCTTGTGCTCAGCCATAGTAGGTGTGTCTTGTGCTCAGCCATAGTAGGTGTGTCTTGTGCTCAGCCATAGTAGGTGTGTCTTGTGCTCAGCCATAGTAGGTGTGTCTTGTGCTCAGCCATAGTAGGTGTGTCTTGTGCTCAGCCATAGTAGGTGTGTCTTGTGCTCAGCCATAGTAGGTGTGTCTTGTGCTCAGCCATAGTAGGTGTGTCTTGTGCTCAGCCATAGTAGGTGTGTCTTGTGCTCAGCCATAGTAGGTGTGTCTTGTGCTCAGCCATAGTAGGTGTGTCTTGTGCTCAGCCATAGTAGGTGTGTCTTGTGCTCAGCCATAGTAGGTGTGTCTTGTGCTCAGCCATAGTAGGTGTGTCTTGTGCTCAGCCATAGTAGGTGTGTCTTGTGCTCAGCCATAGTAGGTGTGTCTTGTGCTCAGCCATAGTAGGTGTGTCTTGTGCTCAGCCATAGTAGGTGTGTCTTGTGCTCAGCCATAGTAGGTGTGTCTTGTGCTCAGCCATAGTAGGTGTGTCTTGTGCTCAGCCATAGTAGGTGTGTCTTGTGCTCAGCCATAGTAGGTGTGTCTTGTGCTCAGCCATAGTAGGTGTGTCTTGTGCTCAGCCATAGTAGGTGTGTCTTGTGCTCAGCCATAGTAGGTGTGTCTTGTGCTCAGCCATAGTAGGTGTGTCTTGTGCTCAGCCATAGTAGGTGTGTCTTGTGCTCAGCCATAGTAGGTGTGTCTTGTGCTCAGCCATAGTAGGTGTGTCTTGTGCTCAGCCATAGTAGGTGTGTCTTGTGCTCAGCCATAGTAGGTGTGTCTTGTGCTCAGCCATAGTAGGTGTGTCTTGTGCTCAGCCATAGTAGGTGTGTCTTGTGCTCAGCCATAGTAGGTGTGTCTTGTGCTCAGCCATAGTAGGTGTGTCTTGTGCTCAGCCATAGTAGGTGTGTCTTGTGCTCAGCCATAGTAGGTGTGTCTTGTGCTCAGCCATAGTAGGTGTGTCTTGTGCTCAGCCATAGTAGGTGTGTCTTGTGCTCAGCCATAGTAGGTGTGTCTTGTGCTCAGCCATAGTAGGTGTGTCTTGTGCTCAGCCATAGTAGGTGTGTCTTGTGCTCAGCCATAGTAGGTGTGTCTTGTGCTCAGCCATAGTAGGTGTGTCTTGTGCTCAGCCATAGTAGGTGTGTCTTGTGCTCAGCCATAGTAGGTGTGTCTTGTGCTCAGCCATAGTAGGTGTGTCTTGTGCTCAGCCATAGTAGGTGTGTCTTGTGCTCAGCCATAGTAGGTGTGTCTTGTGCTCAGCCATAGTAGGTGTGTCTTGTGCTCAGCCATAGTAGGTGTGTCTTGTGCTCAGCCATAGTAGGTGTGTCTTGTGCTCAGCCATAGTAGGTGTGTAAACGCTAGAAAAATAATTGAATTGCAAAAAAATATTGGCCGTAATTTTACAAAAAAATAGCATTAAAAATACGCTGGCGAACGCTTTTTAGCTAATTGAATCAGGCCCTATATTGGCAATATATAACCCTGCCCCCATACCATGTACTTTGCACTGCTTTTAATATATATTTCTTTATTCTGTAACAATCCAGTTTACATATTTTGATTCCACCAATAGTGATCTCACATGTGGCCTCTTGCAGATTTTTTTTACAGGGCCACTTTAAATCCCCAATCCACCCGTTTGCCTCTGATTGCATCCCAGAACTGAAACTGAAGACAGCAACTGGTTCCCCTCCATCCATTCTGCTTTTCTGACTATATATATATGTAAAACCCGGATTTGTTATCACCTAAAAGCATTAGAGGAACATAAAAGTGCATGGTTTCCATTCACTAGCCCCTCAGTTAAATACATTGCACAGTTCAGACTTTACAATACATATACACTTCCCAGTGTTTACAGTCAGGGTAGGAAGCGTGTAAATTTATATCGCCATTAACAGTGCGAGGACTGAGAACAATCAGTCGCGCTCCAGACTTATCTGACGGCCAGACACGATTCCATCACCAGCTTGTTCTGGGACCCATACTCCTTAATCCTTCCATCCTATGTTTGTTTCTTTTGGATATATAAGGGCATTAAAGATTACCCATCTGGAATTTTATGATTCCAAATAGCAGAGGTGGGCTTGGACTGATCACCAAAAACCAAAATATAAAACGCTGAATAATTTAATCCAAACCCTTGTAAATATTAACCCTTTTACAATAGAGTTTAAGGGGGGAAAAAAAAGAATATGATACGTTTAAATCATTCCAGAATGGAAAGTGAACAGCGTTCTGTCACCACCGCATCTGTGAGATATTAAATTGTCAACAGTTAAATACCAGCCTTGATAAGTTGATTCTGAACAGCGACTACTTTGGTCTGCGAGCTTTAGTTTCTAGGCCAAGAATATCATGTCGCCATTTAACGGGAACCAATATGTTATATAAAAGTAGTTTTGGTGGTTGGTTGGGATATCTAAAATGTGCTTTTTGTTCTCTTTTATTTCACTCCAATATTTAACTCAACCCATGAATATAAATTTATACAGTATATTGACTCTTTTGTTTATTTTTTCCCCCTATATCTGTCCTCGAATCCGAGCCCAGCGCCGTTTTTGAATGGCTTTTTTTTCACAGGCCCAGACTAAACAGGGGAGAATATGAGGATGACTCACTGAATGGAGATGTTTTCCAAGCGGCTGAGGAGGGAATTGTGGTCTCTCTATTTCACTTAATGCTCCGTAATTACCTCAAAGTAGAATATTTTCACCATCGACTGAATTAAATTTACAGCAAGCTGAAAGAAAAATCTTTGGCAGTTATTAAAGACTCTCTGTATAGGAATTCTGGAGGATTTTAATATGTATAGATAAAGGGAGCTCTGAAAATGGTCCACTTGGGCTCCTCGGGAGCTCTGTGAATTGGCCCTTTCAGCTGACCATGTGGGGTCTTTCTTAATTGCAGTGCCCATGCATTTGGCTTTATGGGCTTGGATCAATCACTAAGTGATAAGGGGCCAGATCCAGACTTAAGTAAATGCTTGAAATGAGTTACTTCTGGGCTAAACCATGTTGATTGCAGGGGGAGTCAAGGTAATTGTATTCTTTGCATGCAGAGATATATCTTTGAATTGCTTACTGCACACAGACACTGACCAGCGTTACTATCACACTGTTATTTAGACTTGGGATAGGAAACATCACCTCTCAACTCTAATACTGTTTGCAACAGATGAAATATGACTCCCCTGCAATCACCATGGTTTGCAATCACCATGGTTTAGCCCAGGAGTAACTCATTTCAAGCACTTACTTAAGTCTGGAACAAGCCCAAGGTCTCCGCTTGCTTTATCAGATTGTCTCAGACAAGCCGTAGGTAACCAGCTGTTATGGACCGAGCATGTTCCAACAGCCTAGGCTTAGCCGGTAGTGCATAGAGAATGACAGGAGTTGTAGTCTCACAGGTGTAACGTTGTCACGTAGCCGGGCCTGCTCTTGAAGCCGTGTTTCTTCTACGTTCCTTGGTGTAAAGTTGGACACACACAACGATCAATGACTTAATTACGCGTTGCATGAACCAATATCACTCATGGCGATCGCATCGTAAAGGCAATCACCACTGGTTGGAATGTAGTTGCTGGTCTGGACGGTTGAATGACACTCGTATTATTGTTCCAAACAATCTGGAGATACAAAAATGCTATTTTGAACAGAAACCTATTTCTCCATTCCTAATAGCTACAGTCGGGGCATGGAAGGTTAGGGTTAGGCTGTGGGGCATGGAGGGTAAATGTCAGGCTGCAGGACATGGAGGGTTAGGGTTAGGCTGTGGGGCATGGAGGGTAAAGGTCAGGCTGCAGGACATAGAGGGTTAGGGTGCAGGACATGGAGGCTCAGGGTTAGGCTATGGGGCATGGAGGATTAAGGTTAGGCTGCAGGACATGGAAGGTTAGGGTTAGGCTGCAGGACATAGAGGGTTAGGCTGTGGTGCATGGAGGGTTAGGGTTAGGCTGTGGGTCATGGGTGGTTATGATTAGGCTGCAGGGCATGGAGGGTTAGGGTTAGGCTGTGGGGCATGGAGGGTAAAGGTCAGGCTGCAGGACATGGAGGGTTAGGGTGCAGGACATGGAGGGTTAGGGTTAGGCTATGGGGCATGGAGGGTTAGGGTTAGGCTGCAGGACATGGAAGGTTAGTGTTAGGCTGCAGGACACTTAGGGTTAGGCTGTGGTGCATGGAGGGTTAGGGTTAGGCTGTGGGTCATGGGTGGTTATGATTAGGTTGCGGGGCATGGGGGGTTATGATTAGGCTGTGGGACATGGAGGGTTATAGTTAGGCTGCAGGGCATGGAGAGTTAGAGTTAGGCTGTGGGGCATGGAGGCTTAGGGTTAGGCTGTGGAACACCTAGCATGGGTTGAAGCTGCCACTGAGAACAGCCCTTTTTTCAAAAGGAGGGAGAGAAGCAATCGATCCACGGAAAAAAGAAGATGGAGCGGCGAATGGTGAATATTAATGTAACCCCAACCCTTACCCTAACCATCCCCTTCCATTACCCTAACTCTCCCTTCCTCACAGCCTGACCATAAGATTCCAATCCCTGCAGCCTGACCCTACGACTCACCTCCATGCAGCCTGTTTCAAAGACTGCCCATAGACTCCCCTGTAATACTCACTTGTCTTGCGGGTCTGAATGAACTAGTAAGTATGCTGATCTGACTACCTTCCCATTCATTGATAGTTTTTCCATTAGCGCAATTTTCTAAATAGAGACAGCTAATAATTAGCTTTTCGGTGTCTCTATTTCGGAAACAGCTTTTCGAGGTGGCGGCTGCATCTTGCGTGCAGAATTTTGGATGCCAAAAGCCAAATTTGGTCGCAGGGTAACGTACATAATTTGGCTTCCACAATTCTGCACCCAGGAGCACAGAACCCCTCCACCCCCGCACTCCTGTAAAGATTTAGCACTTAAATTGAAATCCTTCTTCTTTATGTTGATAGCCAGAGCCATTGAAATAAACAGCTATTTTTCTAGGCACTAATGTTAAAGGGGACATTTATAACATGGTGACTGTGAGTTCCTCAACTACTGTGGTCTCCGCACATGAGCGACTGTGGTCAGCAATAATCAAAGTCTGCTTCTCCCTGAGCTGATGGCAGCTAATCAAGTGCTTAATGACGGCCCAGGCAGATAACGGGGTAATGCCAGGCAGATGGGATTCATTGTAATCTCACTCAGTGAGTGTTTTCTAACTCCTTATAATGAGCTTGTTAAACCCTAAACATGGTTCCTCTCAGCTCTGTGTGAGGGATTCTAAGATAACACAATAGCATTTGACAGATACCCCTGTGAACCATCTCCTCTCTCCATATAACAGCGTGAGGCCTCCTTATCTCACCCTGCAAAGTCCTAACCATTCCATTATCTCTGTCTCTTTAATCACACCTACATTACTTTCTACAAACAAGCTCCGAGCTACAATCCTGAACCCTAACGAGAAGATACCTGAAATTATATTATAAAATACAGACTATCTGTAAACAGCTTTATCTCCTCGTTTCTCTACATCAGCCTTCATTAAAAGATACAGACTATGGGTTCAGAATGAATGTTCTGTAATCTGACTATCTCTTATGTTCCATTTCATCATGAAAAGCACTCACTTCAACACCTTTATCCAACCACAAAGGATCTGCACTAAATAACGTACTGTAACGGCCATATACATTGTGACAAATAGGAGCAATCATTTCCAACAGGAGAGATAATAGACAGATAAAGCAGGTCCACACCTACTAAATCCTATACAGACCAGACTGTTTACACAATCCTACAGCACATCATACATACAGCACCCAATCCATGTACACACTGTCCAATGTTACACAGATACAGCACCCAATCCATGTACACACTGTCCAATGTTACAGCAGATACAACACCCAATCCATATACACACTGTCCAATGTTACAGCAGATACAGCACCCAATCCATGTACACACTTGTCCAATGTTACACAGATACATCACACAATCCATGAACACACTGTCCAATGTTACCGCAGATACAACACCCAATCCATGTACACACTTGTCCAACGTTACCGCAGATACAGAACACAATCCATGATACACACTACCCAATGTTACAGCAGATACAGCATCCAATCCATGACACACACTTGTCCAATGTTACAGCAGATACAACACCCAATCCATGATACACACTGTCCAATGTTACAGCGGATACAGCACCCAATCCATGACACACACTGCCCAATGTTACAGCAGATACAGCACCCAATCCATGATACACACTGTCCAATGTTACAGCGGATACAGCATCCAATCCATGTACACACTTGTCCAATATTACAGCAGATACAACACCCAATCCATGATACACACTGTCCAATGTTACAGCAGATACAACACCCAATCCATGTACACACTGTCCAATGTTACAGCAGACCTCCAACCTGCATCTGCTGAAAACAAGCTGCTCAAATGATTGTTTCACCCTACACACTCTTCCAGTCTTCCCCACACTGCTGCTATTTAATCCCCCTTAGTGTTATATTCTTGTGAAGGTCCTGGTTATGCTGGGGCGTATTCAGAGAACCGCATTTTCTCCGATTTCCATACGTATTTTTAAGTACGTTAAAACTGCGCATGCACAGTAACTTTTTATACGCAGTTAACATAGACTATACGTGTGGAAGTGCCTAGCAGACGGACTTGTGAATCGGAAATTTCCACGAAAAAATACGCACAGAGGAATTTACATAGAAATGGGCGGGGAGGCATTTAAATGAACGAAAATGGGCACGATTACTAAAATACGCACGGACGGAGGAGACATACGCTTGGAAATGGCTGCAGAAAGTTAGGGCTAATCTATGGAAGCGGAAGACTCTGTGGACACGGATTAGCAAGTGGAGTGACTGGGGTTTTGGTGGGTTTTACTTGCTCCATCTGTGCGTATATTTGCATCCTGATCGCCGAACAGATCTCTGAATACGGCCCGCTATTCCTAAACCAAAATTAAGTATTTCCCTCCAGAACAAAGAACAATTTAAATTCTATCATCATTTACATATGATAGGAGAAATACTTTGTTGTTTACAAAATATTAAAATAAAGATAGTGATTACTTGAAAAGAAAAAAATGTTTAAAGTAATAAAATGATAACTAGACAACACCATTAGAAAGCCTTCAAGTGAACACTAATATAATATCATCTCTAATATAAGGCAGGCATATAGGGCCTGATCCAGACCTACGCTGATGCGGTGTGCTTACTAAAGCACAGCGTATCGGCGTTCACTTTCACCGAAAAGGCTACCCTAACTTCAGCTGGCGTAAGGAAGGGGCCATACGCTCGCACAGGATTCATTTTCGATGGGGGAGGGGGGGGTTGAACCTCCCCTTAGCTATGCCTGTGTATCTATCTATCTATCTATCTATCTATCTATCTATCTATCTATCTATCTATCTATCTTTCTAATATTTAATATCTATCTATCTATCTATCTATCTATCTATCTATCTATCTATCTATCTAACAATCTGTGTAGGTTGAAATTCTGCTTTTTTAATTTTATTTTTACTACACATCTATAGTTGTATGTTTTATGGTAATAGACAGTACAAATATTTTTTTTTTTTAAGAAAAATGCTAAATATATCACTATATAATGCTCAACGATGATTAAACTCCTTGATTTTTTCTCAGTTAAATATAACTTTCAGTAATACATGTGCGGCTGTTTATTTACTCGGTTTTTTAAAGTGTACATTCAGCTTTTGTGAACTTTGTGGATCCCTTCATGGTGTGGACTTTATCAGGTCCAGACCATCGTCCCGACAGGCCATATATTTTGGATTTAAGTGGTAATAAGAGCCTCATTGGAGAGTACAGTGATGTACACATAATGCTGAGGTCACATGTACAGTGGAGTCTACAGTTATCTGACAGGAGGGAGATATAAGCCAGCCCTGTGTCGGTCTGGGGAAGAACACCTCTTACAGGGTCAATGGAGAAGAGACATTGTACACTTTCATGCCTCCGGGTGACAATGAGGAATGAGATAATCCATTCCAGACAGATGGGGCAGGACATATACATTACACATTCTACTAGATAAACAGTCCATCCCGCCAGGAAGAATCTCCTTATCACTGGCACAAATTATTATGATTATTAAGAATAATGATTCAAAGCCATAATGACAATTATTACAAATCTGGATGGTTTTGCTAATTAAGTTGGACTCTTTCTTATCTTCCCTAGAAGGTTCTGTGTAATGTAAATCTGAGCAGGGGAGAGGACTGTGGAAGCCATATTAACATCATAGGCAACTGAGGCATTCTGGGACATGTAGTTCAATTCTTTAATTGCAGACTATTGGCTCATAAAACAATAGTTTGAAAACAAGAAACTTTCATCAATGATTTATTCATCTAGAAGCTGATACAGGATATTGAGGAGTGTGGGGGTATCATCTTAATGCCGTCTGTAGATTGGGCTCTTTTTACTTTTTACCATCAATATGGCTCCCAGCGTGAAAAGTCAAGAATTGTCCCCTCTCGTCCTGGATATTTTCCAATAAACAGTTTTTTGTGTGAAATCAAGTGTAAATAGTTTCAAATTATTCCAGTGTAATTAAAATATACACGCATAAATGACATATTGGGGTCTATTTACAAACTTTTTTAGGTGATAATACCTGTTTTTACTGTAAAACGGACGTTATTACTCAAAAATGAAGCACTTACCATTTATAAAAATGCCATCGCCTGACGTTATTACTCAAAAATGAAGCACTTACCATTTATAAAAATGCCATCGCCTTGGAAATCTGCTGTTTCCATGACAATGGCCTGAGACATCAATTCTCTTCGCTGGCCCGTTCTTATTAATGTGGGCCGGCTCTAAATTAAATTGACTAACCTACGGAGCGGAGATTATCATTCCGCTCCTAAGGACAAAATAACGCCATCTCAATATGGCGTTACTGCATTTATCCCTGCGATCTCCCCATACTCCCCCGTTTTCCTCCCCCTAATAGCTGTTATTAGGGGGAGGAAAAGGGGGGCATGTATCGGGAGACCGTAGAGATAAACCCAAGTGTCTAACTTTAAAAAATTTATAAAAATTACATTTAAAAAATAAATAAATAAATACATTTAAAATACTAATTACAGTTAAAAAATAAAGAAAAAAAGAAAAACTCACCTCTCCGGGAAACGCGCCCGACTCTGAAGATTTCAATCGCGATATGAAGACACTGAGCATGCGCAGGTATACGAAGTATGAATCAAGTCTCCTGCGATGACCACAGAGATCATCGCGGGACCTCGCCAGCTGGAACAGCTTCATTTATTTAAAACGTTAAGGTCAGGGTTGCCGACTTTTGCCAGCTAGAGATGCATGCAGGGGGTGGGGCTTAATTACATGATCTATGCAAATTGCGTCATTAAGCCCCGCCTCCTGCATCATACTTACCCGGTTTTAGCTGAAATAGGGATCGGGACGGGGCTTGATGGCTTACAGTTAAAAAATAAAGAAAAAAGAAAAACTCACCTCTCCGGGAAACGCGCCCGACTCTGAAGATTTCAATCGCGATATGAAGACACTGAGCATGCGCAGGTATACGAAGTATGAATCAAGTCTCCTGCGATGACCACAGAGATCATCGCGGGACCTCGCCAGAGGGGTGAGTAGTAGTAAATTTAAATGACTGAAGCTGCCTGGAACAGCTTCATTTATTTAAAACGTTAAGGTCAGGGTTGCCGACTTTTGCCAGCTAGAGATGCATGCAGGGGGTGGGGCTTAATTACATGATCTATGCAAATTGCGTCATTAAGCCCCGCCTCCTGCATCATACTTACCCGGTTTTAGCTGAAATAGGGATCGGGACGGGGCTTGATGGCGCAAATTGCATCATAAAGTCGCTCCCTGGCCCTAGCAACACTAGTATGCTAGTGTTGCTAGGCAGGGGGTCAGGACTTGAGGCCGTGTTTTCCATGAAACCATGGGCCTTTAGTCCCTTGCGGGAGATTTGTCGGCCCGGGATACCGGAAGAAGTGCCGGAATTTCGGGAATCTCCCGGACATTCCGGGAGAGTCTGAAACCCTGGTTAAGGTAGGTAAATAGAGCCCATAATACCAGCAACAATCTCACGAGTGATACTATTTATAACAAATACATGACATTACTGCAAAATTATATTAAAATGCTCATTAATTTGATTAACAATCTCACTAATAGTGATTACTAGTCCCATTAATAGGCTTTTAAATATATTTCAATAAAGTTAAATAATTTTACGCAGGGTGCACATCACAAACACAAATAGAACATTAACCAAAAGCACCTTTTTAGAAAGGAAATGATTGCTACACACTGTGCCCCAATCTGTTCTTTGATCTCACTGGGACATACACCCTGAACCTGGCTCTGGTCGCGATGAACAAAAATGGCTGCTGCCCAGACCCTGACCAAAGCTGTTCCAATAAGGGAAACAGGGAGCAGAGGCGAGGGGGAGGGCTCTCGTGTCACTGACAGATAATGATTGGCCAAGCAGTAAAAGTAAGCAGGTGATTGGCTGAGTGGACCACCTTCAAAATTTGTGGGGCCTGGGACACATCAGCGAGGCCCTGCCCCCTATGTGATGTCACCGGTGACATCATGCGGCTGGGGCACTGCAGACCTGCGTTACCATCTGGCACAGGGAAATTCTTGTAATGATGGTGGGCTCCCATGAACTGTGGGCACGGGACAGTAGTCCCGGCTGTCCCCCCCCCCCCCCCCCCCCCCCCGGCTGTCCCCCCCCCCCACCCCCACTTATGGTGGTCCTGGAGAGCCCTACAACCAGTCTGGACATACAACACTGCAAATCAACAATCATATTTAAAATATGTAAAAATGTACACCATAAAAACAGCTATAAAACAATAAATTATAAGGGACACGGTTCATATTGTTACATACAGTATTTAAGAACATATAAAAAATTTCAGACTCGTGCAGGTTTTTCGATAATTTGGGCTTTTACTTGAATTATTTAAAGCAAGCCCTAAACGAATAATAAGATGATCCATTTACCCAATTTAGGCAATGAATAATCTACCAGACCAGTTTACTACAATGAAATGAGTTATAGCTGAAGGTCCAGAGCATTTGTCCAATCGTTTGCAGTGGCGGTGCTTACTTATGCCTCAGCCAATCAACAGTCAGCGAGATGACAGCTGATTGGCTGATCATTTTAAGCAAGCATCGCCGCCAGGGAGGATTACGGAAGTAATTTCCTATAGTTGATATCTGATCAATTCAAAGCCACGGGGGCGCATCTCTACAGCGAGTTATCGCCCCCCTTAGAACACCTTGGGCCATATTTAATGTAAATATAGATAACTTTATTCTAATGCGATAACGGCGGATTTCATGCAAACCTGCCCATTATCACATGTAAATTAAGTAATCTCTCTTTAGTAAATGCAGTCTTTAGAGCATCAAGGGGGCAACGACTTCATTACAGTCATTACGGTGTTTACATGCAAAAATATTTACTAAGGAAGGGCCTGATCCAGACCTTAAGTGCTTGAACTTAGTTACTCCTGGGCTAAACCATGTTGATTTCAGGGGGAGTCAAGGTAATTGTAATCTTTGCATGCAGGGATATATCTTTGAATTGCTTACTGCACATGGATCCTGACCAGCTTTACTATCACACTGTTATTTAGACTTGGGATAGGAAACATCACCTCTCACCTCTAACACTGTTTGCAGCAGATGAAATATGACTCCCCTGCAATCAACATAGTTTAGCCCAGGAGTAACTAAGTTCATGCACTTAACTAGTTCTGGATCAGGCCCGAAGTCTGTACATCACATCACAAGACCCCCCCCAGCATGACCCATTCCACTAGGCACAAAATACTCTGTTCCTGAGCTTCCAACAATCAGTTACTATGGGAACCACCTCTGTTTAGGAGAAAATGTTTTTCAAACATCATTTATTTCATTAAAACCAGGTGAGTGACAGTTGGAGGATCAGGAGCAGAGTATTGTGGACCTGGTGGAATGGGTCGTATTGGAAGGTCTGCATTTCGTTCCAAAAGTGGACTGAAACACTAATACTCTGGGCTCGTTCAATGCTCTGCCAATGCCACATGCAGCCAGAGAAGGCTGAATTTAGTAACTCTTAGGATTCAATATGTGGGGACTATAAACGATTACTCTATGACCTGCCTCTTGATCCATGTGAATACTATGCAGTTCAGTAAAAACTACAATGGTTTCAGACTGCAATTTTTATGGTGGCCACTAGGGGTCCTTTGTGCTGAAGAGTAGAGAGAGAATTCTATCAGAGGAAGAAAGATTGTTATACATAATGTAAATACATGAATGCATTAGACATACTGTATATTACATTACTTAATCTACAAAAATGCATTACACAATAATGAATGTACTTTATATATATAAAAATTGTGTAGTGTGTGTGAGACAGTGGACTGGATCCAGAATTACGAAATGCAGGCATATAACGTTACTCTGCATGCGAGACACGCTTGTATTGCGGTACTGCACATGTATTAGCCAAAGGTTTAAGGCATGAATCTGGATCCTTATGATCAAGGCCGTACAAGAAGCCTGTTGGCGGCAGGCCGGACCGGGACAACCAGCCATGGGTGCAGCGTATTTGCATGGTGGGTGGGTGGAGGTCTGCTAATTGTAAAGTAAGGGCTTGCTTAAGCCCCATGAGTCTTATGTACACACCGGTCCCATTTTCTAATGTGGTTTTCCAGTACGATGGTCTGTGGTTCTCCGATGGTCTTTATTTCGTAAGACCATCGTACTACAGCTGAAGGCAGACTGCAATATAGAAGTGTGATGTGACTCCTGGGGTCACAAAGAGTGATCTGCCAAAAGGGTTTAATTTAATCTAACCTTCCCCTTAACCATTCTATAACCCTCCCTTTACAACAGCCTAACCCCTAACCTTCTCCTTCTTTAGCCTTAACCCTAACCCTCCATGCCCCATAGCCTAACACTAACCCTCTATGCTTTTAACCCTAATCTTCCCTTTAGGCCCAACTTTAACCTTTTACTCACCGCAACTGCTGCAGCCTACACCTAATCTACCCTCTGCAACCAAGCAGCCAACCCACAACCCTAACTTTTATACCCAACCCCTAATATTATCACCTAACCCAGCATTAAACCTTACACTAACCCCAACACTAACACCGAACCCCAACCCCTCCTTAATCCTTAAATATAACACTAACGCCAACCCTAACACTTAACCAAACACCTTACCTCAAGTAACATCTAGCTTTACTCGACCCTTATCCTAATATCTAATCCCAACCCTAACACCCAACCTGGCACCTAACCCCAACCCTAATAATTATAACTAATTACTACCCCTATTCCTGGCGCCTAACTTTAAACCGGACCCTAACATCTAAACCCAACCCTAACACCAACCCTAACACTTATAACCAACCCCAACACCTAACCCCAACCAGAGGCGTATCTACCCCTTGGCCACGATGGCCTCCGCCAGGGACGCCATCCAAAGGGGGGAGTCGCCCGGTTATGCCACCCGTGGTTAAGAGATAGTGTCGCCTACTAGGACCATTTTAGCATCCAGTTGCTGGTCTGGAGTCAGGCTGCAGCTGGATGCTAAAATGAGGGCCGGCTGGTTGCTGAACTCCTGCCCCCCCAGGTTTTCTTACCTTACAGGCTGTATCCTAAGAGGGGGACTGAGGCTAGAATATGAAGTCCC
>WWET01002411.1:118340-128569 GCA_011038615.1 Limnodynastes dumerilii
GGTCAGTCCCTTATTTTGCCATGGGAGCTGGACCCATAGATACACCCCTGACCCTAACCCTAATAATTATAACTAATTACATCCCCTATTCCTAACACCTAACTTTAAACCGGATCCTAACATCTAAACCTATCCCTAACAATTATAACCAACCCCAACCCCTAATCCTAAAATTTAATCCCAACCATTAAACTAACCCCAACCCAAAATTCTAACCCTTACCCCAACCATATACTTAAGCCCAACGTTAAATTGTAATTGATTTCTTACCTTCTGCTCAGGAATCCTTGGTCCTCTGATGACGATAACAGAGCAGAGGATGGGGATTGAGGAGATGACAGCTGACACAGACACCAGAGGCTTAAGATAATTGCTGACCAAAGCTGTGTCCACTTTATGGGATCATTGCCAGGATGATGTACACAACGGTTAGTAAACTCCAACATTCCTAAAACATTCTTAAAGCAAAGAGTAATGTTTACAATCCAAGGCTCCTGCAGGTAACCCTACCCCTAGTTCTCTCTCTGGTCACCCCGCCCACTGCACAAACCAGCTATTTATAATCCCTCCCCAGCTCTAACTAACTAACTAGATCCAGATCTTCCACCTGTGAGCTCTGTGTGAAAGAGAGTGTGGAGGAGTAACACTGTCTGTAGCTGAAGGCTGCAGATTCCCAGCATCATTGCAAGTCTCTCCCTTACTTACCTGTGGCCTGCTACCCTTGTTGCCTCGTTACCTATTTAGTGCAGTATTGAGCTTATGGTGACGACGATTTTATTGTTGACCTTCTAAAAGTCATAGGGGCTAGATTTACTAAGCTGCGGAAAAGTGGAAGTGCAAATGATTCCGTGCGGGAATCAAATCCTTATGCACTGAGAGCCGATGCACAACAACTGCTGCACGCACACGCGTTTCGCAAAAAAGCCAACGTGCGCCCATGGTATGTTTAAAATTGGCTAACATTATTATTTCTGAATGTGGTCTCATGTGTTTGCTTTGTGTTTGTCTGCTTTTAAAAGCAAAATACAGCAAAAATAACAGCCCATTCCTTTGCCGTAATCCAACAGGCGATGGCACAGTTTCTTGCTGTTTATGTAACCTTTCGGTAGGCCTGGTTTTAAGATGTTTACAGTTCGCACCAGAGATCTGAGCAGCCAGTAGCTCGGTGTTGAAAACACTTCACAAGTCTCGTTGCACTCTCTGCAATCACTGCAAAGGAAAATAGCCGAGTTCAGACAAAACTTGGCCACGCTACGAGCCTTTGATCCTGCCAGTGTTTGTGTTCTTACTGTCAGCCTTGTACAAAGCTGTTTTCCCCACGATAACATTATCTGCTAGCCCCGAGTTCATGCAACCAACACATAGCACACAAGACGGCAATAACGAGAGCAGGAAGAGCTCTGCTTAACTCAAGCATTGTAGACGGAGAAGCCATCGCTCTGCTCCTACCCTTCCACCAAAGCCTAGGAAGATAAAGCTCCGGAAGGCTGCAGCATGTGACCCGTCCAGATGGGGCCCGGCTTCAAAAATCACTCATTCTGTGGCATTAAATAAGGACAAAAATTGCTTTAACGAGCGCAGAAGTATGTGTGAATGAAGAGCGCTCGCAGCCTGTCTTCGGCACGTAGCGGCTCAGAAAATTATTTCCAGCAATAAAATGAAATAGAAATAAAATAGAGGCTTGAAAGCTGCTTTTGTTGCTCACAGTGACACGGTCTGTTGGAGAACGCTGACTTCCGAGCCCATGTGTGCTGCTACGCGTGTTATTACAGGGCGAGCATTGCATGTGTGACACACCTATGTATAAAAGGGGCCTTATGCTTCCAGGCCTGGAATAACGGACCCCATCCACAGGCAAAGAAGAGCGCAGCGCCCGGGCCGTACTTGTGGGGAAAGTATGTTTGACCCAAAAGCGCACCTATGGTACATCTGGATGGGATTCAATAACGGGATGAAGTGTACGGGTCCAAAGCACCAAGACCACTGATCCGTAGATCCACTGACCAGCTGATGCACTGACCTGCTGGCCCTCTGAATCTCTGACGGGCTGACCCTCTGACTCTATGACCCATGGACCCCCTGATGCACTGACCCGCTGGCCCTCTGAACTGCTGATGGACTGACCCGCTGACCCACTGATTGACTGACCCAATGATCCTCAGACGCACTGACCCGCTGACCCAATTACATTTCAATTACAGGTTGCGGGCCTAAAACACACAGCCCACTTATCCGCAGACCCACTGACCCGCTGACCCATGGACCCGCTGACGCTCTGACCCAGACAGACTGACCCTCTGACGCACTGACCCTCTGACACACTGACCCGCTGACACTCTGACCCGCTGACGCACTCACCCGCTGACCCGCTGACACTCTGACCTGCTGACGCACTGACGCACTGACCCGCTGACGCACTGACCCGCTGACACTCTGACCTGCTGACGCACTGACCCGCTGACGCACTGACCTGCTGACGCACTGACCCGCTGACGCACTCACCCACTGACGCAAGTACGTTGTGCAAGTGCATCACACATCGCATAGAAAGACTATAGGACTTTGGTCCTGACCCTGAACTGTGATTACATTTGCCTCCAGGGTACGTGTGAGAGTGGTGCCCGCCCCCTGCGCTCCCCTCACGTCCATGTACAGGCCTTCCACATGCAGGACCCTCCTTTAAGAATCCACACACAGAAGGCAACGAACGAAAAGGGGATCACACGTAAGGGCTTTGGAGCGCGCTTATTGTGTGATGACCATTCCATATCCCACCCACCATGTGCCTATCCTACACATGTGGGTTCACAACCGCGTATAAAACTGCGTATACGCAATCTACGTTGCAACAAGAAACGTAGATGACGTTATAAAAATACTGCGCATGCACAGTAACAGATATCGGCCCAGGATTAGGAATTAGGGTTCGGATTAGAGTTAGGAATTAGGGTTAGGATTAGAGTTGGGAATTAGTGTTAGGATTAAAGTTGGGAATTCGGGTTAGGATTAGAAATTAGGGTTAGGGTTAGGATTAGAGTTGGGAATTAGGGTTAGAAATTAGAGTTAGGGTTAGGGTTGGGAATTAAGGTTAGGATTAGGGTTAGGATTAGAGTTGAGAATTAGAGTTAAGAATTAGGGTTAGGGATTAGGGTTAGGATTAGGAATTAGGGTTAGGATTAGAGTTGGGAATTAGGGTTAGGATTAGAGTTGGAAATTAGGGTTAGGATTAGGGTTAGGATTAGAGTTGGGAATTAAGGTTAGGATTAGGGTTAGGATTAGAGTTGGGAATTAGGGTTAGGGTTAGGAATTAGGGTTAGGGTTAGGAATTAGGGTTAGGATTAGAGTTGGGAATTAAGGTTAGGATTAGAGCTGGGAATAAGGAACACAGTATCCTATACGCCAATCAGAGCTAGAAGGAGATGGAGTTTTTCTATCTTGTGCTAGACTCTTCTACAGGAGCAGGAAAGGAAAATGACCGATCGTCTGCAAATATAAAAAAAGATGGACGGGAAACATAGACCTCAATAAAACTGCTATGACAGCGACAGCTGCAATCATTAATAACAATTCACCGGTCCACCCCCAAATCATCACATCGTTATCGCAGACAGAATATAACAGAGAGGAAGACTTTGCTGGGTACTGGACTTCAGTAACACACATGAAATTAACATTAATCCCAGCAAGTAACCGGCGAATAGGAAATACCAGGAGAGGACTCAACATTCTTTCTGTCTATCACATACGTCAATAGAGCGGAGATATTAAATTGTAGCACTTTAGCACATATGGAATCTTGACCTTAGGACATTATTGGTGATCAGTAGCAGAGAAGGGGTTAAGGATGATAAAAGGATGATTGAGGCTTGATGGCATATGCATATGTTCCAGAACCCATTTAGCAAAGAGCTGAAATGATTAGTCTGACACCTCGGTAGAACGCTGCTCCCCGTCTCCATCTGCTTTTATAATGATATCAGTGCTGCTGTGGACACAGTAGCAGTCCGGATTCACTGCGCTTCCATCTAACATTTTACACCATTGGAGGGGTACGTATAACTGTAACGTGGAAAAGGTTTATATTCATTAACTGGCCCTTCTTTTTAAAGCTTCAACTCCGCCTTATACAAATATTTAAATACAAGGGTGGAATGTAGCTGACTCAAGTACCCATAGCAAGGAGGTGGAGTCTGGATGGCCAGGACTGGGTAGAGCCATGCTGTATTGGGGGTGTGGTGAGGTTGGGCAGGCCCGTCTGCATAAAAGAAGCTGGCAGAGGCTGACAGCTTAAAACAGCGCTTCATGTATGAACGCTGTTAAGAAATAAATTGTGAGCATCTAAACTAAAACAATATTGCACAACTTGTTCAAATAAGATCAATGGGGTAGATCCAGAACTACGTTTGCCGTACGTTTCCTCGCATAGCGTATTTACGTGTGCGTACCTTCTATACACTCCCCTAGGCACAACCCTTGAATGTACGTATTTTGTCAAGATACGCTTTTCAAACCCTACCTTAACTTTTGCCAACGTAACCGCAGTGATCCGCACACGTACGTATGGCCAACACGTATTTACGCAGCTAAGCACGCCCATACTGTACACTTTAAATACAAACCGCCGCCTACTTAACGTATTTCAGACGTATTTTGGACTCACGTAAAATTGACACGCCCACACGTAAGTATTTACGTGACACATACGTGAATGGCCCATACGTTCACAATTACGCTACGTTACTGAGCGTATTTTCTATGGTGCGCATGCGCAGTACTTACCAAAAGGTGATTTTACGTCTCCGCCACATGTAAATTCGCTCACAAGCATTGTTCTGGATCTGTTACTTTTCCTCCTTAAGAAAGAAGCAAATTTGAGAATTGAGGGGTATGAAACAGCCAATCATACCGGCGACCCACACCCATTTATGCAAATCATGGCCAAAGCCCCACCCTCTGCCTACTTAAAGGTGCCCTTCATAGGGTTACTAAGAATGGGTGGGATGTCATCAATGCCATACTCATCCTTAGTTACACTTGGGGCTTGAGGAAGTGAGCTGCATGAAATCATTTCCAACCAGTCAGATCCGCGTTACCGGGAACAATTTGGGAGTCTTGCAGAAACTCATCCAGAGGGGGTGTGTCTTGTACAAGCCAGAGGAGGCGTGTCTTGTGCTCAGCCAGTGGAGGCGTGTCTTGTGCTCAGCCAGTGGAGGTGTGTCTTGTGCTCAGCCAGTGGATGCGTGTCTTGCGCTCAGCCAGTGGAGGTGTGTCTTGTGCTCAGCCAGTGGAGGTGTGTCTTGTGCTCAGCAAGTGGAGGTGTGTCTTGTGCTCGGCCAGTGGAGGCGTGTCTTGTGCTCAGCCAATGGAGTTGTAACTTGTGCTCAGCCAGTGGAGGCGTGTCTTATGTTCAGTGGAGGTGTGTCTTGTATTAATCAGAGGAGATGTGTTCTGCGCTCATTCAGAGGAGCTGAGTTTTGCCATTAAATAAAATCTACATGATCATAAATAATTTTCTAATCATCAGATGCTGCTTATATTGTTGCTGTAGAAAAGTCATATTACTGGAAACCAGGTGACAATGACCAGTTTCAGGTCCTTATTCATGATTACTTCTGATCCTTCCAAGATGTGACTTTTGCAGTTTATTGCTATTGAAGCTGCTGCTATAACATTCCGCCATCTTTAATAGCGCCATCACACCATTGGCTCTTGCCTGACCAACATGCACATATCTCTACACCAGGAGTGTAACTACAGGGGGTGCAAGGGATGCGGCTTCTGCGGGCCAGAGGAGGGGCCCCCTGCACTGTAAGCAAGCTGTCATGCTTGTATGAATGAATGTATGTATAGCACTGTAGCAGTGCAGAGTGCTGTTTCAGCCTATGACAGCTTCTATCAGTCATTGGCAGGGCCGGTGCTAGGTTGTTCGGCGCCCCCCTTCAAACTTTAATTTTGCGCACTTCTGTTTAACTTGAAATTGACACCAGTGACCATCCAAGATTATAGTAAGCGTCATCATACAACAGAATTGTAACCACAATAAAACAACGCAAATCATAGTCACCACTATACAATAGTGTCCTAGGGCCTGATCCAGAGGTACGCCGATGCGCTGTGCTTACTAAAACACAGCGTATCGGCGTTCACTTACCCTGGCACTCTTAAACGCTCATACAGGAAGTTCCTGTATGAGTGTCTGAGGCAATTACACAGAGCAGCTGACATCAGCCGCTCTATGTAACTGCCGCGGCAGCTCATGCAGGAACCTCCGGTATGAGCTGCCTGCTGTTCTCCAGAGCAGGGGATGTCTACGCCGCACATTTTCTCCCCAGTCGCCGGCCCGTCATATTCCAGCGGGGGATAGCAGGCGGAGGGGAACGCCTCTCTGGCTTGGCGCCCTCCTGCCACGCTTACCCCGCTTACCAGGTTCCGCCGGCCCTGGTCATCGGCTCCACCCAACTCCGCCCCCAGTCCTGCCTGGCTCTGCCTTGACCTTCTAGACTTGGGCGCCACCTCCTTGCTAAGGGGCCCAGCTTGGTCACCTTCTTCCTCTGCACCACCAGGAACATTACTGCGGTCGTATTAGAAACTCAGACATGCAGCTGGGAACGTTACACTAACCACACATTAGTAACTACAGAACCCACAGGCCTGAACCAGGTTCTGTAAGTTCCATAAGACAGTGTTTAGAATTTGCAGCTGTAAGAATCTAAAATGTGTTTTTGCTAGAAGTACCCAGCGGATGACCCATTCCTCAAGCTGCATATTCTGTTTCATGTTAATTTCCTCTACTGAGCATGTGGCTTCCACCATTTCCTCAGCAACCAAAACCCATACGAGTTACGGCCGAGAGTAACCGCGGGACGGATGTTTTATAAAATATTAGCTGACTTTTCTTTCATTTTAATAATATTAATTAAACATATTAATCACATTAAAGCCGCCGTAGCTGGTGAAAACAAACACAGGAGGAAGTAATTTAATATATCAGATCCATTTAATTATTGTGCGGTAATAAATGATGCGCTGACTGGTTAAAGGACATTTTTGGAGAGATCTTACACGTTGCTAAACTATGGCCATGTGCATCATTTGGGCAACATAGGCAGTTTGAAGTGCAAGCTTTTGTGTCGAGGAAAACTTTGGCCTGGATTCCCGGCTCAGGTTCTTTTAAAATCCTGTGTTTGGATAGGTCATAATGCGTTACAATTACCGTAGGTAGCTCTAAATTACCTGAATGCAAGCAGACGCAATTGAAACCGAGGATTTAGTCCCATAACACCTAACAGATCTTTATGTATTTATATCTGTAAAGCAGGGTACACACTTATAAAATTTGCATCCACTCCGACCTCTGACCATCCTACTGGCCGAGCATTGGATAAGTGTGTATGCCCACACAACTGCTCGGTACATCCAATCCTGGTTACAGGTCAGGTCAAACGATTTTTTAACCTGCTTAAAAACCAGGCGATTAATTATATATTTGGCCATCAATGAGTTAATTGAGCAACAACATCTGTCCCATTGCTGATTTATTCATTACAAGACAGAGGTCATTCAAAAAAAATCAAAGAACAACGGTGCAATCTGAGGGCCAGATTCAATTAGCCTTGCAGCCGTGTATTTTGCGGTGTAAATTTTTTACCGTAATAGATGGGAAAATGCCCGTCTATTTTATTTTTAAAAGCTGTGCTTTTTTTTTTTATCATAGAACGCACCAGAATGGAGATCCGGCACCTTCTTTCGACGGATTTTCCAGGTTTTAAAAGGTTTGACGGCAAAATCATTAAAGCGGTGCATGCGGACTGCTTGTGTGTCGAGTTCGATGCATGCGTAATTCGGCGCGCTGGTTGTGGCTGGCACTGCTCGGCTTGTGATCGTGTGGTCACGTGTGAGTTGATGTGAGTTCCGGCACCTTTTTTCTTACAAAAGAAGCACTGTATAAAAGCCATTCTGCTCCTCGCCGTTATGTGCATGCGCAGTTGCGTCCACACTGTTGTGATGCTACTGCGCATGTGCAGTGGTCGGGCGCAGAACTGCTCTCACAGGACAACCCTGCCCTGTGACTCCACACCTGCTCTCTCTGAACGTGATGATAAGAGGAGAGTGGAAGTCCTTGGCGCTCGCTCTGGTAGTTCTTATAAGGATGACAGCAACGCTAATCAGCAGCCAGCAGACTACATTTCCCATTACCCCCCCGGATGCGAATCAGAAGCAGGGTGTGGCTCCTACACCGCCCAATCAGCATGTGGGGAGGGCGGGACAAGCAGTTGATTGGCTGAACTTGAAGATCCCCTAGATCCCACCTCCCTCACTTATTACCCATCATTCTTAATGGGCATTTGGCTAGTTTTATAATTAACAACCAGAATATTAATTCCACAAATGTTTACATTCAATAATATAATTTTACTTTTCTTTCACTTCAGGCTGAATAGACATGACTGCAGGAACTGTATATGCAAGATCACTGATTATCTGATCCTATACATGGGTTTGCTAGTGAATGTTTTAAGTAAATACCAATATTGAGCTGAGGATTTGTAATAATTAGAGATAATTAAATACAAAGACAAATTACCTTTAAATGGCTCAGAGCAAATCTCCTTAACATCATTGTGGTTAATACCAGTTTTGATTGATTTTACTTTTAAAATGGAACCAAGTACAAAGTAAACTATTTTTCAGACTTTAATAATCACAAAGTACAGGACAAGTAAAGGCTCAGGCCCACATTCAGAGTACCAGACGTATAACATATACGTCCGGTGTTTAGCGATTTTTACTACTGCGCATGCGTAGTGATTTTTTTACGTAATCTAGAGCTGAAGCTCTTTAGGTGTGCATTTGGTCCTTGGTGTCAACATTATATCAGTCAACCTTATGAACATTCCGTTACTCACCCATCTGAATATCATAGAGCTCTGGCACTCCTTTCCATACAGACACAGAATAGAAATAACCTTTTAAACTTTTTAAAGTCTTGGAAAATAACAGGTCCGGAAGATTTTTCTTGAAACTAATTTTTTTTAATTCCTCCAATTACACACAGGAGTCTCTTTAAAAGCATGAAGAGCAAAATTCATCTTTCTCTAATAACATAGAAAAGATGTGACCAATTTGGTGAAACGCCCATCATGATGTATGTGTCCCATCAGCCACAGCTGCCCTGGCATCTCCGGCTCTTTTCATTTTATACGCAGCGATGTGCCAAGATATAAGGATCCCATCAATAATCTGGAACACAGGATACACACAGTGAGTATGCTGAAAGTATAGGCGTTATGGTAATTATATCACATTGGAAATAATCATTCCAAAGTCCCATAGGTGATTATTGGGTTATACTCCCACAGCACAGTTTATGGGTGCACATAGAATATTTTGCCATTGTACCTGAACATAATGCACAATAAAGTTGTATAAAACAAAACAAGAGATTTGGGAATTTTTAAGCAGAAACAGGACACTCATGTTTATTTATTGCTGTGTACTGAACGGGTGTGGGTCTCTGCTAAGAACAGACAGTCTCAAACTGGCTGGGATATCGATTTCTTATGCCTCGATGAGGCATAACAATTGATCCCTGGAGCACCAAACACGGTGCTCCGATAGGTATGTGTATAACACTACCCCAACCCTTTCCCTAATTCTAACCTTAACTCTCCCCTTCCATTACCCTAACCTTAACCCTCCTCTTCCCGCAGCCTGAGCCTAACCCTCCCTTCTCCCAAGCCTGACCCTAACCCTCCCTTCTCTAAAGCCTAATCCTAAGACCCCCCACTCCACGCAGCCTGACCCTATCCCTCCCCTTCTTTGTCCCCAACCCTAACCTTCCCTTCCTAAGAGCCTAACCCTAACCCCCCCCAACGCTAAAAGTCCCTGGAGAGGTTACTCACCTCTCCGGAGCTGTCAGCGGTGGGTCTGCGGTGGGTGTGTCTGGTTCTGAGAAAAAGGAATGGGCGATTATGCTGATATACATACTCACCAATTCATAAAAAAAATTCTAAAATGACTGCCATTAGAAAAATAGACAGCCGAAAACTTTCAGCTGTCTCTATTTTTAAAAGCAGCCCATCGGTGCGGGGACTGCAACAGGTATTGAACGCCAGTCCCCCCAACATCCCTCATCATGTGTCTAGTCCCCCCCAGTATCCCTCATCATATGTCCATTTCCCCAGTATCCCTCATCATGTGTCCAGTCCCCCAGTATCCTTCATCATATG
>WWET01002411.1:143330-158652 GCA_011038615.1 Limnodynastes dumerilii
TTAAAGTGTACAGTATGGGTGTGCTTAGCTGCGTAAATTCGTGTTGCCCATACGTACGTGTGCATATGACTGCGGTTATGTTGGCAAAAGTTAAGGTAGGGTTTGGAAAGCGTATCTTGACAAAATACGTACGTTCAAGGGGTGTGCCGAGGGGAGTGTAACGAATTTACTCACACGAAAGTACGCTACGCGAATAAATGTACGGCAAACGTAGTTCTGGATCTACCCCATTATATTTAATACTGAAGGACACTATATTTCATGTTGTAATGGAGGACATTAGATTAAATACTGTAACGAAGGATGTTAAATTTAATAATGTAACAGAGGACATAAGATTTAATACAGTAAGGGGGGGGGCACTATATGAATCAATACTATAATGGGGCACTATATTAATTAATACTGTCATGGGCCACTATGTGAATTATTACAGATATGGGGCACATTATATGTGTGGCGGCATGCACTTAACACAGGCCATGCTGTCGTTTTATGGTACAAAAAGGCACAGCATAACCCACGATACATGGGGATGCTGTGCCTTATAGTACTCTATGCGGCAGCATGCTAAGGGTTAATAACATGCCGTGCAATGTATGTTTTGTTGTAAAATGAAGCACTAACATTTTTTCAAAAGCAAAATTATTATTTTAAATCAAGATTCTCGAAATTCGGGCAGTCCTCCGGGTATCTCGGGAGAGCCGGCAAATCTCCCGCAGAGGGCTTGATGCCCATGGTTTCATGCAAACCACCGCCTCAAGTCCTGCGCCCCTGCCTGGCAATACTAGTATCCTAGTGTTACTAGGGGCAGGGAGGGACTTAATGACGCAATTTGCAGAATCAGGGAGATCCCCCACTCTTCAGGGAGTCTCCAGGAATACTGATATATGTCAGTGTGTCCCGGACACAATATTCTGGGCACAGCCACCACTCCTTTCATTATTACTAAAATAAAAACATTGGGCCAGGTCAGGTGATCTAATTGTCCTACATTCCGATTGAATCGCTCCCGTTATTCGTTCAACACTTTTCATCAGAGTGACTGTATAGCGATCGTGACAATGGGGTAGATCCAGAACTACGTTTGCCGTACGTTTATTCGCGGAGCGTATTTTTGTGTGTGTAAATTCGTTACACTCCCCTCGGCACACCCCTTGCACGGACGTATTTTGTCAAGATACGCTGCCCAAACCCTACCTTAACTTTTTCACACGTAACTAAGTACGTCCGCTAACGGACGTATAGACTACGTGAACGTACGCAGCTTAGCACGCCCATACTGTACACTTTAAATACCACCCCCCCGCCTCCTTCACGTATTGCAGACGTATTTTGGACTAACGTAAATTTGTCACGCCCATACTTAAGTATTTACATGAGACATACGTGAATCACCCATACGTTCAAAATGACGCTACGTGAATGTGCGTATTTTCTATGGTGCGCATGCGCAGTGCGTTCAAATCTGCAAATTTACGTCTCCGCCACGCGTAAAATCGCGGGGAAGCGTAGTTCTGGATCAGGCCCAATGTACTTATTACAATGTACAAAAAAGGCGCGCCCTTTCAGAGCGTTCTGATCTAGACTTCTGCATTGCCGCCATTTTCCATACGCTGGTGGCAAAAATATTAAGGTAAGCCCTGACTATATGAAGGGAGTGGGGAGCTTTGCGACCTTATAATTGCGGATCCATCTGTCGCTCAGGGATCCAATCACAGAATAGGTGGAGTCAGACGGATGATTATCATCTCTTTCTTCTGTCTGAGACAAGGGAATGATTTAACAATGCATCATTGGTGTTATATCAAGGGGTGCAACCAGGCACAGGTTTTACTTCACTGAAAGGGTGATAGATAGGTGGAATAGCCTCTCATCTGAGGTGGTAGAAAGTAACACAGTAGAACAGTGTAAACATGTCTGGGATAAATATAAGGATATCCTTAAACTAAATTGAGGGTAAAATAGGGTTTAGGGTCAGTATAGTTTTAAATAAACACCTGGGCAGACTGGATGGGCCATGTGGCTCTTATCTGCCGTCACTTTCTATGTTTCTATCTTTTATTCTCTCCCATTGCCAAATTGACCTTTTAGAACCGTGATATTTTTATAATTATTGTGAGTGCCAAATTGTGGTGATATAACTTAGTATTTCTTCTTATAATGTCATAATATGTCCCCATAAGTGACAACCGAGGGGTTAATAAATTAGCATGAGGGGGATTAAGCATTAAGCCCCCAGCAGTGAGACTTCCCATAGGCTGGAGCTGCTGCATGACATGAAGATCCAATGGGAAAGGAGTGGGAAGGGTCTTGGTGGCTCGGGAGAGGAGCTTGCTGGGAAGGTTTTTAAGTGGTAGTGGGGATGGTCTTGGCCCTCTTGCTTCCGGATCCTGTGGAAGCTGGCAGGACAGAATAAAAATTGTTTTTATTAATTGTTCTGTAGGTCGTTAGCTCATGTTGGCAGTTGATTAGGTGTTTTGCGAATAGTCAATCGTGTATTCAGTTGCTAGTGTCCATAGTGAGTTGGTAAGTTTTTTTAGCTAAAATGATAAGGGGCTAGGCAATGCAAAGGGTTGATTACGCAATTGGCGTAAATCCTGATTGATGAAACGCAATTGGCGTAATGTTTGTTCGTTAGTTATCTTGTGTACCTAAGTTGTTATAACACGCGACTGGCCTGTTTTGGCTAGGTTTTTGCCCCAGCGGGTGGGCCTGGTATTGGTTGAGTTTTTGATAAAGTTAACTTAGTAATTGTTAGGATGTTTGATAGTTCGGGTCATTGTTCACCGCCTTTTTAGTTACTTGTCCCTCTTTCCCATTGTACTACCTCTTATTTAAGCTGCCATGTATTTTGTGCAAGAATGGTGTGTGACTATTAATTCTATGATGCAATAAGGGGGGGGGTTCTTGTTCAGGCCATGGGGTGTAATCACCTGCTAGGGGGTTTAGTAATTTATAAAGGTTACCCCAATATAAAATGTAATATATTTGATTTGGATATACCAAATCCAATCTTACAATTTAAAAAGACACAAAGGGCCTGATTCAGAGATCCGTCGGCGATGGGATCGCAAATATACGCATCTAAGTGGCAGGTCGGAGCAGGTTACATCCCACTGAATAAACAGTCACTCCCCTTGCAAACAGCGGCCGGACCTAAAGTTAGACCTGCATTGACTTGCCCTATCTGGCCGCACTCACTTCCGACCCTATGTGCATTAGTTGCGTATATTTAGGGTCCTATGTCTGTAAGCGCGCCCACTTTCCCTCATCTCAATGCCTCCCCCCGCCCATTTCTATGCAAATCGTTAGGTCCGTATATTTCCGCTGGACTTAGGGTCGCAATTATTCCCGACCGATTCACAAGTCCAACCTTAAGGCATTTCCGACCCTATCTTCAACGTAGACGGCGTTGCACTGTTACTACGCATGCGCAGTTGATGCAAAATCAATCTGAACATAAATATACGCACCTAACTATCGTTAATATCGGATCTCTGAATCAGGCCTAAAGTGTGTATAACTAATTTGCTTTTATGTATATAAAAGCTTCAAGAATGTGGACAATAAGTCTGATTAATTTAAAATGTTCTCTTAAAAATTTAAAATCATTATCAGATTCACCATCCCAATAAGATATCCAAATTTTTTTGCACCCCCCCCCCTATAAGACACATACAGCATCTGTAAGGTAAATTTAGATGTCAGTGTAAGATTTTCTCCTTGCAACAAATTCGATTACATTTTGGCCTAATTGGACCTTCTCTATATCTGATTTAGGCGGCACCCTCTTATAAAAATATAATATTTTTTTTTTAATTAAATTTTACTCCATTCTACGAAGATTCTATGAGCATTCTAAGAACATTCTACAATCTTTTATTAAATATTCAAACTTTTCATTTTAATTTACTCTCCCTTGTAAATAAAACATTTTAAGTTAGACTAAACCTTGAAAGAACTGTACAAGGTTTGTACACAGCGCCGTAATTTATAACCCTAAAATAACGTTTCCTTATAACGTACTTTGATTTTCTCCTTGCAACAAATTCGATTACATTTTGGCCTAATTGGACGTTCTCTATATCTGATTTAGGCGGCACCCTCTTATAAAATTATAATTTTTTTGTAATTTAATTTAATTTTACTCCATTCTACGAAGATTCTATGAGCATTCTACGAACATTCTACAATCTTTTATAAAATATTCAAACTTTTCATTTTAATTTACTCTCCCTTGTAAATAAAACATTTTAAGTCAGACTAAACCTTGAAAGAACTGTACAAGGTTTGTACACAGCGCCGTAATTTATAACCCTAAAATAACGTTTCCTTATAACGTACTTTATTACGGATATGATCTCCCATCCATCAACGCTGAAAACCTTTCCCTTCCACTTTGAAGCTGCATTTTTAAAATTTCACAGTCACCATCGAGAGGGATAAAAATGTATATTTCTATTTATTTAGTTTGAAAAGCCGACTCCAGCCCAGTTAATTTGTGTTATATCTATGTTTGGTTTAATGGACAAATTGTGCAGTCTGAATAAACGTTCGAGGCATAATGTACTATTCAGCATTTTAGCCGTTCCTAAATATATTTCCTCGGCCCACAAGAAAAGATGATTCCAGACTGTATTTTCTGTATTTATGACCTTAAAACCCAAATATATAAAGGCTGTGATTACCCGTTGTAACCACATTTTCTTTATCGGGCTTTTACGAAGTTCAAAATCATTTGCAGAGGGTTTTACGGTGCCAGATTCTCTGTCCAAACTACGTACAGAAATATGCACTACCAGGAGAGAGGATTTTTCTTGAAATGACCTCTTTTATAAAGCAATGACAAGATTTTTTTTTTCTCATTCGACCACATGAATGCATCTAAATTTTCAGACATCGCTTTTTAAGTTGGAAATAAATGACTTAGCTTACCAGAGAAACCATAAAATATGAAATGCCCACCAGGTTCCTGTAAACGTTCATAGAACACGACTATAATTATAGCAGAATATTCAAAAATAAGGTCTTTTCGTTTATGGTGTTCTGGCTGAAGGAGACTCGCAGCTTCTAATGGATGTTCTCTCTTAGGCCACCTAACGCTTTATAGATTTGGAGTCATTTTTTTTTTTATCATATCACTTTTGCTGAGTGAATGAAGATTTTAGAATTAGATTTAAAGAACGATATTTAGGGCCTGAAACGTGAAAATGAAAATATCCTGCGTTTGAAAGAAACCTGCGCAGAAACAGGAGGCTTAAAAATGATCCAGACGCAAACACAAGCGGGGCGCTCGATATACTTCACAAATATATCAGTAAATTGTTTTTTTTTTTAAAATAATAAACGTTTTTTTGCGCTGCACCGATTCAACCATTCACCCATGAACCATCTTGCTTCTGGCGTGCCGCGGGTTCAGAGGGGTTGAATTGGTGCAGCGGGACACCCCCCGTCTCGTGCTTTCTGGTTCCTGGAGAAAGTGATGTGAACTGTAACTAGTATGATTTCCTTGGGCCGTATTCAGGCCTGGAAATAGAAATTTTGGGGCCCCCGGTACACTCATGTTTTTGGGGGGGCCTCCCATTCTTCTTCAATAGTGGATTTCAGGGGTCCCTCTGAACCTTGAGGCCCATCACAGCTGATCCCTTGTCCCCCCCCCTTTCACCGCTTAGGGGAGTGATTAGTCAGAAGTGGGAGGGATTTAGATTAGTTGGGGGGCATTGCCCGTGCCTAGGTTCCTTTTTAAGAAAGACACTATGCACGGTTAGATTAGGTAGCCCTATGGCACTTTAAAGTGCCCCAAGATACCTAAAAATGGGGGGCGGGTTAGGGGCATTACGGGTGAGTTAGGTGCAGATCTGTCCGCACCTAACACACTCTTAGGTGTGAATACGATCCATTGTCAGGACTTTGGTGTTAGGGAAATTGGTGTCGGGATTTTCTTCCGTCTTCCGGGATTTCTTGTGCCAGGAATTAGAATCTGACCACTATGCAGGTACGGCACATAGTGTACAGACACAAAGCAGACATGTCACCATATACATTGCACAAGAGCAGGGTGGTTACAATGTAATGTATACTGGAAATCAGAGGTGGAACTAGCGAGTTGTGGGCCCCGGTGCCCCAAGATACCTAAAAACGGGGGGCGGGTTAGGGGCATTACGGGTGAGTTAGGTGCAGATCTGTCCGCACCTAACACACTCTTAGGTGTGAATACGATCCATTGTCAGGACTTTGGTGTTAGGGAAATTGGTGTCGGGATTTTCTTCCGTCTTCCGGGATTTCTTGTGCCAGGAATTAGAATCTGACCACTATGCAGGTACGGCACATAGTGTACAGACACAAAGCAGACATGTCACCATATACATTGCACAAGAGCAGGGTGGTTACAATGTAATGTATACTGGAAATCAGAGGTGGAACTAGCGAGTTGTGGGCCCCGGTGCAAAAAATATGCTTTGGCCCTGAAGATATCCCAGGTAGCCCGGTGGGGAGCAGCTTTGGCGGAGCGGTGATGACAGCTGGGGGCCCTTGTATCAGCATAGGCCCCGGTGGTACTGCACCTGTTGGACCAATGTTAGTTCCAGCCCTGCTGGAAATGATAGTTATGATCATACATACGCAGCGCTACAGTGGTGATTCCATAACGTCTGGATTGCATTTGAATTATGAAATATTTTCGTGCTTCAAAATTGGTCGTTGAGTGTCAAGACGAGTGGGTCAAATTGTGTGCAGACTGACAGATTGGAAAAGAGGATTTACGAGGTGAACCAAGGCCAGACTTGCTTAATTCCGCCAAACTCAGATTGCAAATCAAGGCAAAACACCTTTTTTCATTGTTCAGATCTCAGATTTTTTCTTATGAATCTCAGGTTTTGGATTCTATATGAGACGATGTCAGTTGTCATTTTAGTGCTGTTTATCATAATATATATATATATATACAAAAAACAAGACATGACCTGGCACTCTAGCTATTACTCAGTTACTAATCATGATCTCCTATCTTTAAAATTAAAGTCAGAGAATTAGTTACAGATATCTGCAGATATGTGATAAGCTGTTCGCCACTTCCAAGGCTTCTCTGCTGGATGGTCCTAACTCTAATCTTAACTCTAAACTTTAGAGCCCCAACTTTGGGTCACATATCCAATATCTTTCTAAACCAAGAGCTCACCTCACAAGGAGATTCCCAGGTCTCCAAAACTGCCACTCTGAGACCGCACCCCCTCTCAGCTGCAATCCCAAATAGGCTCTAAAACACACATCCAAAATGGAGGCTGCTTCAAATCGGTTTATAAAGTAATATATATTGCATATTTGTATATATATTTGTAACTAATTCTCTGACTTTTATTTTAAAGATAGGAGATATCTATCTCTCTCTCTCTCTCTCTCTCTCTCTCTCCAGATTCTAGCTCTCACTTTCATATTACATGCTAGAGAATGTCAGCTAAAATCTGATTGGTTGCTATGGGCAACAACTCCACTTTTTCAAACCCGCAGCTTAGTAAATCTGGGCCCATGCTAATTAGGGGACGGGGCGGTGGAAATCAGGTAAGGCAACATACGTGATCGTAAAAGTTAATATGACCGCTGATCCATACAAGTGTGGGAGCCTCCACTTTAGTGAGCAGAGGTGAAGCTCATTTCTTTTTCCGTATGACTGCTGCTACGCTAGGGTTCCTATTGTATCCCTTGCGTAACATCTGGAGGGCGCATGCTGGGTGGGCAAACAGGAGGGAAGAATAAGGCTGGCTGGACACAGATAGAAAAGGGCAATAAGGCTGGTTGGATAGAGAGAAGGAGGGGGTATAAAGCTGACTGGACACAGAAGGAGGAGTTATAAGACTGGTTGGACACACAGAAAGAGGCAATTCGGCTGGATGGAGGGTAGGAGGAGAAGAAAGCAAGGGTTAATATCAGGGCCGGCGCGACCCGCTCCGCGAGGGGATGCGGTGCATCCCGGCGCCATGCTGGATAGGCGCCGGACATCCCCCGCTCTCTGCTATACAGATTGGCAGCATTCATACAGTCTCCTGCATAGCATAAAGCAAGGGGAGTTTGCACAAAAACAAAACAAGGCCTGGCACTCTAGCCATTACCCAGCGACTAACTCCCCTTGCCTTGGCACCTGCTGTATAATTACCTCATAGATTGATTTGAGCGACCTCCATCTTGGATGTGTGTTTTAAAGCGTGTCTGGGATAGCAGCTGATAGGGAGCGCTGTCTTAAAGTGGCTGCTTTGGAGACTTGAGGACCTCTGCTAGGGGTGAGCTCTCAATTTAGAAAAATACAAGATATATGACCCATAGTTGGGACTCTAGTTGGGATTTTTAGAGTTAGGACCACCAAACAGAGAAGCCCTGTAAGTGGCTGGTGGCTTATCATGTATCTGCAGATATTTGTAACTAATTCTTTGACTTTTATTTTAAAGATAGAATGTTATGGTTTGTTGTAAGAGTGTCAATAGATTTACAGAGAGAACCTTATTCACCTAAGTGGAACGTTCAGAGGACACATAATAATTATCAAGCAGTCAAAATCATTTGCTTCTTCCAACACCCACTCACCGATCCCCAGCCAAAACCTCTCGAAGGAATTACACAAAGTCATCGTCTCTTCTCCATGGTGACTGAGCCACATGAAAGTCTACTCACACAGCCGCCCATTCCTACTTCAAGCTCGTAAGTGTGGGAACGTTGTCCATGGGCTTTGGCTCAGCCACACACTGATGTAACTGGGGCGATGGTGCGGAATCCAGCAGACTCGGTGATGAGACATTGGGCCTGATCCAGAGCTACGATGTTACACTGAGCGCTGTAGCGCTCAGCGTAACATCGCTGCTCTGGGCCGACACTCCCCCTGTGCGGGCGTATGGCCCCTTCCTTACGCCGGCTGAAGGCTACCCTAACTTACTAGCGACGGCGGCCGTAGCTCTGGATCAGGCCCAAAGTGTGTTAGTGGCCTGATGTGACTGGATGCGCCCTCCAGTTGTTACCATAGTAACCCTAGCGTAGCAAGAATCGTACGGAACTTAGGGCATATTCAGAGATCTGTTTGAAAAAAGTACGCAGTTATACGCACTGAAGTTGCTAGGCAACACCCATGACACTCCCCTCACACGGACGGGTTGACAAGTCCCTTATCTTTAAGCGTGCGTTTCCGTGCATATAATGACTCCATACGTGCGTATCTAACTAACCGCGCCCTCACCGCACCCTCAAATGGTCATTTAAATGCATTCTCCCACCCACTTACACGGATCTTTCTCCGGACGGATTATAAACACGCCCCTCCGTATGGAACTTCCCACGTGCGATTCACAAGTCCGTGCCTAATGGACTTCCGTGCGTAAAATCAACGTAGATTGCGTAAATTTAATCACTACGCATGCGCAGTTTATTGGATTGTTAAAATACGCACGGAACTTCTCGCAAATACGGTTCTTTGAATATGGTCCTTAGGACCAGATTTACTAAGCTGTGTTAATGGAAAAGTGGAGATGTTGCCCATAGCAACCAATCAGATTCTAGCTGACATTTTCTAGTATGTAATAGGAAAGTGAGAGCTAGAATCTGATTGGTTGCTATGGGCAACATCTCCAGTTTTCTTTTCCTGCAGCTTAGTAAATCTGGCACTTAGAGTAATCGGGGTAATAAAGATTCAAGGTTTACACGTTAGAAGGGGTATACTTTTACATTCGGTGCTGGATCCTAATTTGAACAAATGGTAAATTCTTTTATACCCCTCTCATGGTCCGAGCGGCTATATTTCAAACATGATACAGCCACCCGCTGAATGGTGGAAAGGCCTGGAAACAAGAAAATTGCTATTGGGACTGGGAATCTATTTCCCTGGTTCCAATTGCTACAGGCTGCAGCAGTTGCAGTGGGTAATAGGTTAGGGTTAGGCTGCAGCAGTTGCAGTGGGTAATATGTTAGGCTGCAGCAGTTACAGTGGGTAATAGGTTAGGTTTAGGCTGCAGCAGTTGCAGTGGTTAATAGTTTATGGTTAGGCTGCAGTGGTCAAAGATTAGGGTTAGGGCTTAAGGATAAGTTTAGGGTTAGGCTGCAGGGGGGGGGCATGGAAGGGTGGGTTTAGACTCCATGGCCTGGCGTGTTAAGGTTAGCTTGCAGGTCATGGAAGGTTAGGGTTAGGCTCCAGGGCATGGAAGGTTAAGGTTAGGCTGTGGGAAACAGAGGTTCAGGGTTAGAAAAGGGTAAAGGGTATAGTTAGGTAATATTACTTACCTTTCGCCAGTTAACTCGAGGGGTTAAGGGTAGGGTTAGTTAATATTGCTTACCTTTCAGCAGTTGATTTAGGGGTTGCCGTACTAGCGACGGCGGCCGTAGCTCTGGATCAGGCCCATTGTACATATAAATCTTATGTTCAGTAATGCATTAGATGTGTCCACACGGGTCTGTGTTTAGATGATTAACCGTGGCTCAGGTATATGTTTACATTTGGATTTTGGATGCTGTTGGGAGGCAGCTAAGGTTAGGCTGTGGTAAAGACACTGTTAGGGTTAAGCTGTGGTGAGGAGATGATTAAGGTTAGGCTGCAGAGAAGGACTGGTTAAGGATGGTTAGGGATAGGCAACGATGAGGGTATGAATAAAAACAGAATGGAAGTTGCTCAATCAATTTATAGGTATATGTTAAACAGGTGCGTGAAAGGCAGGGGTTTATCTGCTTGCCACAGAAACAAAAGGAAAGAAAAGCCCCAGCAACACTGCCATAAACCAGTAACAAACTCTACTGTTCTATCTGTAAAATAAAACACAGAAATGTTTGTTACACATATTTGATCAAATATGGGATAAGCCACCAGCCACCGTACAGGCACGTGGAGGCCACACACACTACTGAGCCTCATTTTGACTTGTTTTAAGGACATTACATCAAAGTTGGATCAGTCTGTAGTGTGTTTTTCCACTTTAATTTTGAGGGTGACTCCAAATCCAGACCTCCATGGGTTAATAAATTTGATTTCCATTGATAATTTTTGTGTGATTTTGTTGTCAGCACATTCAACTATGTAAAGAACAAAGTATTTAATAAGAATATTTCATTCATTCAGATCTAGGATGTGTTATTTTAGTGTTCCCTTTATTTTTTTGAGCAGTGTAGTAAAGCTGGTCACTATCTGTGTGCAATAAGCAAAAGTATTCTCCCTGAATGCAAAAAATAACATTCATTTGATTCTCCCAGAAATTCAACATGGTTTTGCCCAGTTGTACCTTTTTACCTTCTTATTTTTTGTCTATAATGTATAGCAACAGTAAGTTCCAGTAAAGGCCGTGGAATATTTTAGTATTACTGTACAAATGTATTACAATATTCTATCTAACGTGACGACATAACAATCCAGAGGTGAGCATCCGCTAGCTCACAAGGCGCATCTTGGCGTAATTTTACACTACGCATGCTTAGAAACAAAACAAACAATCGTGACCGATTCAGACCCGAGCGCAACTCGAGCTGCAGCCGCTTGAATCCTAAAGGGGTGTCCCACGGGAAAGAAGAGAACGCAGTTGTAGAATATGTGCGCTGATTAACGCACATCGTTCGATCATATCAGGCTGATGAGTTAAATCTGTTGGACATTTACTGTCAACCTTATAAACATGGGGGCCAGATCCACATTTAAAAATGACAGGTGATTCCCATACCTCACGTTTGGCAATCGTCTGTCTGTCTGTGCTGCACATGTCCAGCACAAAGGAATCCTGCATCGGATAACATCTGTCCAGTGTGGGATTCCATATAAATCCAGTCCCTGCATGGGGAGGGGGTGGCCCATTCACCAATCACATGAGACATGATCGCATAGGCATATCTATAATGGGTACACTGTGGCACACACTCTGCACCAAAATCTAGGCCTTAGGGGATGAGGGTACAAAGTACACAAGTACAAATCCTGCACAAGGGCCCCCTCACTTCTTAAAATGCCACTGCATGGTCGGTGGGAACCGGATTGGTAATCGAACAGTAAGGGCGTTCCCACTGCCGGACTGAGGGCCTTGTGGACCTGGGGCTAAACATGATCAAGGACCCACATGCTTTGGAGGAGGATGTCAGTCCCTGACATTCATCCTTATGCACTGCAGTGGTAGGCCTGGAGATCTGCAGTGTGTGTGTGCGGGCCTATTTTCAGAATGAGGCCTGGGGTTGTAGTCCCGTTAGCCCTAGTGTTAATCTGGCCTTGGGTGTTCCAAAGCCATTCACCAAGAACCTTGTCCATACTCAACGATGTAATGGGCTCCGACAGTGAGGCTTCACGGTCCGCCAGATGTACCTAGTTTACAGTGTGTGTGGGGGGGGTTATTGGCTAAGCCCTCATGGACTACAGGATCGTGCGCACGTCCATTCCGTATAAATTCAGAATCCGGTCCTTTATCCATATGTACGTTAGATATTTAGGAGTTAACAGCTGATATTAATAGGTTTATTTTCACTGGGAATAATTTACTAGTTGGACGGAAACCTCTTCCTCATATACGTGTTGGGGCTTCTAGGGTAATATAATTGTTAAACAAGATGATGTGTCATTGGAATGTAATAAAACCATGTTCTAACACTCCCCCTACTCAGCAGTCATTTGGAGCATGCCTAATGGAATCAGTGACAGATGGGTCTTCACCAGCTGAGGCATTCCGTAACCTCCAGCTTTGATCTCTTGTCAAATTCAGCTTTTATTTCATAAAAATGCTTTCCTTTTATTACATATTGGCCCGGCTCCCTGGATTCTAGCTTATTCTTCACACATAAATATAAGGAAAACATTCTACGTACGTGCCATGATTCGCCATCTCCCTCCAGTGACCTCACCGCCGTGCCCACCGGCCAGCGTTAGATCATCCCAGTTCATGGGTTAAGAGAATTTAGTTCACACAGAGGGCTTGGAAGCGTTTCAGACCACAAATAGATGTTACAGGAAACTGATAGATAAAAAAAAAGTAATTTAAGAGGCTAATATTTCTACATCCAGTTTTGATAAGTTATAAGAATGCGTCTTTCTGTTTTTCACTTTTGGTGATTGTTTAAAAGGCCTAAACATGAACACAGTCAGAAGTCTAAGGGCCAGATTTACTAAGCTGTGGATTTGAAAAAGTGGAGATGTGGCCCATAGCAACCAATCAGATTCTAGCTGACATTCTCTAGTATGTAATAGGAAAGTGAAAGCTAGACTCTGATTGGTTGCTATAGGCAACATCTACACTTTTCCAAACACGCAGCTTCGTAAATCTGGTCCTTAGAAAAAGTAAGAAAGGACCTGATCCAGGCTTAATAAAGACAGCTAATTTACACATGCGTAAGTCTGACCGTGGGAATGCACTGTGCATGCACGTGGCAGATGTAATATCGTAACTCTGATCATACGTAACTTGTACATAACTCTGTATGATAAAACGTGACATGCCTATGCAAGCCAATTATACGCATTGTGGGCGGAGGGAGACATTTAAATTGTACAGTACTGCATACCCTCCAACATTTATAATAGAAAATAGGTACACCTGAGGGGAATGTGTCTGTGAAGGGGGTGTGGCTTGTCCTGTGAGGGGGTGTGGCTTTAATCTGCTCTAATTTGCATGTATGATAAAGTGTAAAATCTCATTTTACACCTTATCATATGATCTAAGAACTCATAGCAGAGCTGTAGGAGTCTGTCCCAGCAGCTCTGTTATAGCGATCAGATTCTGCAGGACTGTAAGGTGAGTATAGGTGGGGGAGGGAACTGCTGGGACAGAATCCGGTACAGAAGTCCTTTACAGACTATTAAAAATAGGAACAGTAGGAGGGTATGGTATTGGCTGGGTTAGGTACTTACATACTATGTAAATGTTAAGGCAGGGTTCTGAACACGTGAGTCAGCTAAGGGGAGTGTCAGGGGGAGGGTATTATGCATTTTACTGCGTAACTTAGGTACACTTGCATCCGTAAAATGCTTTTAAGTCTGGATCAGGCCCAAAATCTGGATCTCTGGTCATCAGATCTGGATTCAGGGGAGCCATGCATAGAGCAACCCCCAAGGTTTCTTAAAGTGGGATGCCCAGTCCCACACTCTTACTGCTCAGCCGTTCATCTTTCATGATATTTGTGGCGTTCAATCCACACACAACACTACTAATGGATGGCAATCCAGAAGACTCCAGGATAGTACCATAGTTTGGGTATCTCGGCAGAGCTGGCAAATCTCCCACAAATCCCGCTCCTCTGATAATCTCTATTGTAATCTCTAGAGTTAATAGTGATGGGCGAGACCTGGTGATGTCATCAAGCCCCACCCACTCCTGGAGCACTGGAGATTACAGTAGTCATTGACAGGGACGGGGCTTTAAATACACAATTTGCAAAAATCAGGCCATTAAGTCCCTCGAGATATCTCAAGGGAAGAAATAAAAAGTAGGCACCCTGTGTATGTGTAGTGCAAACACTGCAATCACAACGTAAATACGCTAATTGTTTTTATACATGAAATATGTGTCAACAGCACAATAATCCCGCAGCCATTTCCAAACGTTTAAAGTCTAAAATATAACTCGCAGGTCACAAATAGGTTGTGGAGTGTCAGCTCAATGGATTTGACCTGCGGCTGCAGCAAATGTTCCGACTTAAAGAGTCTTCCGTTACGTCTGTGCTCTGATCTGGATCGGCTGCACTTGTTTTGGACACACCCTTACTGTACATTGACTCGTGTCTCCTCCCTTCTCTCCAACAAGCCCTTCAGAATGCAAATCGCAGCAGCTAGAGTTGTGATAGGGACTGAATGGGGCACGATAGAGTGTGCTTACTTTCTGAGCAGGCGCAGTGCTAAATCATAGAGATATGCTATGTCAGCTGGCGTATGCTCATCACCTTACCCCCATATATATATATAGTCCCAGTAATACTGTGACTCCTCAATAATTAGGTATCACTCCCCAATGGTTGTAGATAAAAAGCAAGGAAGGCACTCTGGAGAATTTTCTTAATTCAGAATATGTCTATCTGGCAAATTTTTATTGTTCTAACATTAGGACAATATATATTATATAGTATATAATTATATTATATTATGTATATATACACATATAAAAAATTGATTCCTGGACTAGGCCTTATCTGTGTGGAGTTTGCATGTTTTCCCCGTGTCTGCATAGGTTTCCTCGAGGTGATCCGATTTCCTCTATGTGTGTGTGTGTATGTCTGTGTTAGGGAACTTAGTATGTAGCTCTAATGGGACATTGACTGATGTGAATGGGAAATATTCTTTGCAAAGCGTTATGTAATCTGACAGCGCTATATAAACACTTGTTAACAAATATAT
>WWET01002411.1:169056-180402 GCA_011038615.1 Limnodynastes dumerilii
ATATATACATATATACAGCAACAATATTGTTATTATTACTAATCAGGGCCAGCGCCATACAGTGCAGACTGGAGAGACTTTCATCCCCTCACTTCCCCACTGCAGTGCACTGCTGGCGATTGTGACTGAAAGGGGGTTTGCTATTAGCTGTTCGGTGTAACTGCTGTGGCGGCTGAAAGAGAGAGAGCGCCCCGCAGAGGAGAGCAGCAGAAGTAGGAGGAAAGACATCAAAGATAAGTAAAGTAAAGGACTTCAAAGGGGATTACTGGGAGCTGGGCACACATGAATGGGATACTGAGAGGATGGAGATTAATGGGGAATACTGGAGAGCTGGAGAGACATGATTGGGAATACTGGGAGCTGGAGAGATATGATGGGGAATCAGCGGAGCCTGCAGATACATGATGGGGAATACTGGGAGCTGGAGAGACATGATGGGGAATACTGGGGGCTGGAGAGACATGATGGGGAATACTGGGAGCTGCAGAGACATGATGGGGAATACTGGGAGCTGGAGAGACATGATTGGGAATACTGGGAGCTGCAGAGACATGATAGGGAATACTGGGAGCTGCAGAGACATGATAGGGAATACTGGGAGCTGCAGAGACAAGAATAGGGAATACTGGGGGCTGGAGAGACATGATGGGGAATACTGGAGAGCTGGAGAAACATGATTGGGAATACTAGGCGCTTAAGAGACATGATTGGTAATACTGGGGGCTGGAGAGACATGAAAGGGAATCATCGGAGGCTGCAGAGACATGATGGGGTATACTGGGAGCTGCAGAGACATGATAGGGATTACTGGGAGCCTAGAAAGACAAGAATAGGGAATACTGGGAGCTGGAGAGAAATGATGGGGAATCATGGCTGTCTGGAGAGACATGATGGGGATACTGGTAGTTGGAGAAACATTAATGTGGAATACTGGGAGCTGGAGAGACATGATGAGGAATAATGGGGAGACTGGAGACACATGAATGGGGAATACTGGAAGCTGGAGAGACTTGGGGTCTGATTCAGAGATCCTGAACTTACGATAGTTCCGTGCGTATATTTAGGGTCCGATCGATTTTGCATCAACTGCACATGCGTAGTAATAGTGCACCGCCATGTACGTTGAAGTTAAGGTCGGAAATGCCTTAAGGTCGGACTTGTGAATCGGATGGAGACTAATGCGACCCTAAGTGCGAAATATACGGACCTAAGGATTTGCATAAAAATGGGGGGGCATTTAGATGACGGAAAGTGGGCGTGCTAACAGAGTTAGGCCCTAAATATATGCAACTAATACACATACGGTCGGAAGTGAGTGCGGCCAGCTAGGGCAAGTCTATGGAGGTGGAAGTTTAGGTCCAGCCGGGGGTTGCGAGGGGAGTGACTGTTTATTCTGGTGGGTGTAAACTGTTCCGACCTGCCACTTAGATGCGTATATTTGCGGCCCGATCGCCGACGGATCTCTGAATCAGGCCCATGATGGGTAATGCTTGCTAGGTTGGAGACACCTGATGGGTATTACTGGGGAGGCTGGAGACACATGATGGGGAATATTGGGAGGCTGGAGAGGCCCTGTTTTGCTCTATATCTAGAGTAATACACAGCCCTCTAGTCTGTTCCAGTGCTTCAGATACAAGACTGGGGGTGGAGGGGGGGCTGTTGAAAAACCTGGTACTAGTATTTACAAAGAAAAATCTGGTCAGATGAATCATTATTACAGCTAGCAACAAAATAGTAACTAGGAGTTGGCACGTCTGTAAGGAAATCGTTTGGCTTTTGCTTTGCACCCAAACATGTTGTATGAGCCTGTTCCTTATATTTCCCTCATCTTAGAAGCACATCTGTTTCCCTCAGATCACCCAGGTATACAGAACATTATTTCTCGAAAGACCAGATGTAACTATTGTCTTACGAGGCTCACACAGCTCTAACACAATGGAAGTGCTGCGGAACAAGTGATTATTTAGCTTTATCTTATGGTATTATATTATATGAAGCAATTTACTGCAAGTCTGTTCAATAGAACGTTATCATCTGCAGGGACGACAAGGACATCACATTGTTTTTCCTTTGGAATGATTTCATAAATATAGGTTTCCTTCAGCTTAAGGATAAAAACCCACAATTAAACGCATTTGGAAAATATCTCATCTTATGAGGATAAAACTGAAAAGATACACGTTAGAAAATCACTCTCGTCACTGCTTAGGCTTCCTCTACGAAGACTCTAGAGATTGGTCATTTCTTCATATTACACCAAGTTCAATAATCGTTTTATCTTGTGGTCTAGAACTAATAACTCCCATGGATCATAATAGAGTCTAGTTTTCCATCCTAAAATGACATTCTCGCTCATAGGAACACTGGATAGGGAAATGTTTCTACAAATACATCATTTCCGCACCGTGAATGAGTTTAATCTTTCCCAATGTTCGCCTTAGATACCCCCAATCAGAGCCTCCAACATGACCCATTCCACTAGGTGCACAATACTCCGCTCCTCACCTTCCTTCTGTCACTCACCTGGTTTTATCCGATTAACTGATGTTTCAAAAACATTTTTCTCTGTAACACAAGTAGTTACCATAGTAACAGACAGTTAGAAGCTCAGGAACAGAGTGTTTTGGACCTAGTGGAATGGGTCATGTTAGAGACTCTATGAAGAACTTGGGCTGACATGAAGGAGACACAGTCTTGTGGATCGGATGGTATTGGTTCCTCTAGGTGACTCAAGCAATACAGACTTCCAAAAAAGTTGGCGTTTCATTGTTCGGCGCATTAAGTGCCATGAACAAATCGCAAACGTGATCAATCCAGACTTATGCTTTTAGACACTTCTGACAGCATCTTGCAGGGGGCATCCACAAGTAGGAGGAATTTAGTATTACATGATAAAGTATAGGCAAGGATTCTGGTGGCCAAGCCATCCATGCTTAAAATGGCAACGGATAAGAAATGTTAAGGTAGAGGTCGGCTATTAGAGGTCTGTGTGAGTGATGGAAATTGTGTCCCCAGGGCCACCACCAGGAGTTTTGTGGCCCAGGACACTGCTTCCTACTGCTATCTACTACCTACTGCTTCCTACTGCTACCTATTGCTTCCTACTGCTACCTACCCAGAGGTGACTCCCAAAATTTGGGCAGTTCTCCTGGTATCCCGAGAGAGCTGGCAAATCTCCTGCAAGTCCCGGCACCCTGTCAATCTATATTGTAATCCCTAGAGTTACTAGGGATGATATCACTAAGCCCCGCCCACCCCCTGGAACACTAGGGATTGTCGTAATTTAATGACACAATTTGCATAAGCCCCGCTCCATACCGGAATCTATTTCTATTCTGCGGGACTGTAAAAGGGGAGGGGTTTATAACAAAATGGGTGGAGTTTTGACCAAATTAGGCCATTGGTGGGAGGACTAGGTGAAACCATGGTGAGGCTTTATTATTTGGTACACTTTTGGCATTCGAAATGTTGGGATCTATGGGCAGGACCACCATCGGGGGGGGGGGGGGGGGGGTTGTGGGGGGGGGGGGGGGGGGGGGGGATTACTGCTGGGACTATTGTCCCGGGCCTGGAGAGAGAGGAGGACACAGCACTGATATTCACCTCAGCTCTCCAGCTCTTAGATGTCCAGCAGCAGGTATCAGTGGTAGGAGACAGATGAGTCGCTGTCCCCACTCTTCTACCACCTGGAGAGGTGCACATCAGCGGCACAGAAAAGACTTCTTAAAATACAAACCTACCCTGCGCATCAGGCCACCGTGAATCTCCCTTGCAGCTCCTTGGCGCTCCTCCTCCTATGACATCACATAAGGGGAGGAGCTCCACAGCGTCCAAGGCCCCCCCATTTCTGTTGGCAGCCCAGGCTACGAGATAGAGATGCGTAAGGTGTGTGCTGGAGACAGGGAATGACCAAACACCTGTTACACGTAGATTCCATCTTTCTCTCACACGTTCCATTAACTCTTTCATGAACTTGTGAGGACGAAGCCTTCTCGGTACAAGACGACAGAGCTGGTTCAAAAAGCCAAACCGATTTTTAATAGCATGGCCTTTGAGCACTATTGCACCATTTAATATTAAGTAAAACACAGATTATTGTCTTTCTTTTATATAGTGAGGCTCTCCAGAGATGTCTACTTTTAATATAACTGCATTTTTTTTATGACTGTCAGATTTGGCAGCCATGTCCCTCGTAGGAAGCGATGAATCTCCTGCCAAGAGACTGCTCGAACATTATAAGATTTCTAGGGAGAAGTTGAAAAAATAGATGATCTAAAGAGAGTTTTAAGAGCACTTTGATTTCCTATGAGTTTTGAACATAAATAGATCATTTTAAATAGATTAAATATTTAAAACATTGCCAGCGTATCACCTGTATTTCATATGTGTGTGTCTCCAACAACACTCTATTCACATATACAAGTATGGCAGAATATGTTATTAAACATTCATAAAACTCTCTAAAAATGATAATAAACCCCAAGTTTAACAAGCATTAGTAATACAATGGCCCAGTTATTAAAAATCCATTTTGGACTTTTAAAAAGTATTGTAAAGTTAAGGTCAACTTTATTATCTTATGATAAACTTTTATAGGTTGTGTTTGTGAATGAGCATTTTTGTATCGCACTAAAAACATCTATTTAGTTCCAAACCATTCGGGTTTTTTTTTCATTTATTTATATAGGACTGGGTCCAGATTTAATATTTGTGCCTGTTTTTCGAAAGATGCGAATGGAAAACAGCCCTAGGGCCACAATCAGAAAATGCAGGGCCCGGGACACAGCGTCAGGGCCCCCGTCCATATGTGACATAATTGGTGACGCCGCGGGCCTGCTTTAACAGTGGGCCAGTGATGACATTTATCATCAGACAGAGGCGGACTCATCAGACCCATCTGTTTTGAAATCTTTTGTTCGGAATGGGTGAGTATGCCTATCGCATACTCACCCAGTCATTTAAAAAAAAAATTAAAAAAACGCCACTGCCGCTGGACCCACCTCCAGACCCGCCGCTTCAGTGGACCACGAGGACATTGAGGACGGGAGGGTTAGTGTTAGGGTCAGGCTGTGGGGAAGGGAGGGTTAGGGTCAGGCTGCGGGCAATGGAGGGTTAGGGTCAGTCTGCCAGGAAGGAAAGGTTAGGGTCAGGCTGCGGGAAAGGGAGAGTTAAGGTCAGTTTGTGGAGAAGGGAGGGTTAGGTTAAGGCTGCAGGGAAGGGAGGGTCAGGGTCAGGCTGCAGCGAAGGGAGGGTCAGGGTCAGACTGCAGGGAAGGGAGGGTTAGGGTCAGGCTGCAGGGAATGGAGGGTTAGGGTCAGGCTGCGGGAAAGGGAAGGTTAGGCTTAGGGTAATAGAAGGGGAGGCTTAGGGTTAGAATTAGGGGAAGGGTTGGGTTAGTTTTGCCACTTACCTTTTGGAGCACCATGTTTGGTGCTCCGGGGATCGATTGCCATGCCTCATCAGAATAGGGCCGTTCTAACCGAGGACCCACACCCTTTCCATAGGACCCGGTTTTCTCATCTTCCTCTCTGCTGGATGGTCTTTGAAAATGACTTGTCATTGCACGCTCATCACGTTTACCATAAAATATATGCACAGCTCTGCAGAAGGGCCCTGAGCCTGCAACTGTCCTCTATAGAATTGTTTCCTCCTTTAAATAGTCTTCAGGATGATGTCATGGTCGTGGCTTGAAGAGAAGCAGACTGCGTCTCGCGCCCCTACAGCAGCCGTGTAACATCTTGATGGCTAATTACTGTCATGTTGTGAGAAGCTTAAAAAAAGGACACCAGAGGTCTAAATAAAACATAAAATAGCTTTGATTTCATAAATAATACCATCACTGTTTAAAAATGTTATTGCTTTCCTCTTATAGTTTCCGAGGAAGACACTGTCCAGCCGCACGGTATCCGTTCTGGTATTCCATCCAATACTCCAGTAACGAGGAATTGAAATTCTTCAGCTCGGACTGGGTTTCAATCAGTGTGGCTCCGCGATAGTATTGCCTTATTGTGAATGCTTTCCCGTGGATTAAAATTGCTGGGATATGTACCAGAATGTCTATTTCAAGCATGGAACATTATAGTTTATTAGACCACACTACAAATTTAATTCCATGGCAGAGACGACTTTAAATAATAGAGAACTACAGGTGGATGACATCACCTTGGATTACAAACGATGGGGGAGATCCAGACCTATGTTCCCTTTCTGTTTTAACGCGTAGCGTATTTATGCGCTCGTAATTACTATGCACTCCCCTCGGTCGTATATACTTAAAACAACGTACGTAAGACGAAAACTACGAAACTGTGAATCCGGACCCAAGTCCCAATATATCCAGCAGTGCAGTCAAATGCTAGTCCAGGCCTGGCCACCCTGCCGCTTTCCAAGTGTTGTGAAATTACGACTACCAGCATACTTTGTCATGTATCAGATATGCCTATGCAGTTAAGGCATGCTGGGAGTTGAAGTTTAAGAACACCTGGTTTACTAAGCTGTGGGTTTGGAACTGGGGACATGTGGCCCATAGCAACCAATCAGATTCGAGCTGACAGTCTCTAGTATGTAATAGGAAAGTGAGAGCTAGAATCTGATTGGTTGCTATGGGCAACATCTCCAGTTTCCCAAACCCGCAGCTTAGTAAATCTGACCCCTGGAGAGCCACAGGTTGGCCGGGCTTGCACTAGTCCCTCTCATACATCAGCTTGTAAAGATATACATAATCCTACCTCAAAAAAACACAGCTGTGCGACAGCTTTTCTATATCTCTGTATTCAGTTTTATTTATTTTTTGGAAAACACATAATTTAATATAGAGCATACCACAGAGTGCTCAGTAATGTGCTCATAAAAATACTGATTTGTTTCATATCTTTGTAAAAAAAATTGAAATTCTCAGTCACTCCCTTAATGAGAGAAATAATAAAATGACAACATGTGCTAAGAAATACAAATAGGAATACAAGAACAAGTCAAAATTGTTCTGGGGGAGGGGCATACCAGGGATAATTGTATCATAAATTGTCCACCATTGTTCAATGCAGTGATCTACGAGATTGTGAAGCACTGGGGCGGAGCAATTGCATCAAGCCACACCCCTGCTTTTGCAATGAACTGTAGGGGTGGGGCTTGATAACACAAAAAATGTCATCAAGCCTCACTGCTCTCCTGTCCAAAACTCATGAGCCTCCCACTGAGACTCCCAGACATTTTGGCTTATCATCTATTGAATTTTGGACACTAGGGTGCTCTCTGTATTGGGTGAAGGTTACTAAGATGCTCTCTGTATTATTGGGCAGTGGTCACTAAAATGCTCTCTATATTTCGTGGCGGTCACTAGGTTTCTTTGTATTTTGTGTTATTTACTGGGATGCTCTCTGTATTGTGTGGCGGTCTCTATAATGCAGGGTGCTATTGAATAGGTTTATATTTAGTACTAAAAGACAGGCTGGGCTCCAGTATATCACCCTCTCTCCTTCGTTCTCCATGCTCTTATTTCACCTACAAAATTTGGGTAAATATTCTATGTGAATATATATATTTATATGAATAAAGTTTGGTTGTTTTGAATCTGACAATAAAATACACATAGACACAAAATGGAAGTTGCTCAGATCAATTTATAGGTTAATGCAAACAGGTGCATGAAAGGCTGGGGGGTAATCTGCTAGCCACAGAAACAAAGGAAAGAAAATGCCCAGCAACACACACACAGGATAGAGAATGTCCTGCAACACTGCCATTACCTGTAACACACTATACAATTCTATCTGTAATATACACAGGATAGGGAATCACCAGCAACACTGCCATTACCAGTAACAGACTATAGCATTTTATCTATAACATACACACAGGATAGAGAATGCCCAGAAACTCTGCCATTACTAGTAACAGACTATAGCAATCTTTCTGGAAACAACACACAGGATAGAGAATGTTCCAGCAACACTGCCATTACCCAGTAACAGACTATACCATTCTATCTGTAACATACACACAGGATGGAGAATGTCCCAGCAACACTGCCATTACCCAGTAACACACTATACCATTCTATCTGTAACATACACACAGGATAGAGAATGTCCCAGCAACGCTGCCATTACCCAGTAACAGACTATACCGTTCTATCTGTAAAATAAAACACAGAAATGTCCGTTACACATATTTGCAATTATATAATAAGCCACCAGTTACCACCAAGGCCTTTCTGCTTTCTGCTTTTATTAATAAAATACACATTTAAATCTCCATTATACCGATAATCTCCATTGACAATGTATCATGTCCCGACGTAATAATGTCAGCTGAATTATGCAAGCCCCATACGTAAGTTGGCCTTTGCAAGCACACAGCGCATACACGTGACAGATGTTACACATCAGAACTTTGAACATAAGGAATGTAATTCAGTGTATGAGGAATTCACTCTTAACTCTGGATACGACAATATGCAACATTCAGTGTTACAGCATAAGCATAAAACCCCTCAATGTCACGCCACAGAAGACACAGGTCCAGAGAGATGGCCCTAAAAGAATGCACAACAAATAAATCACAAGGGCATGTGTTAATTAAGTCCAGGATACCGTCTTATAGACTGCAGATCTTGTAATAATGTCTTGTTGTCCCTACTCTGCTATAAATATTTGGTCAGTTGCCTCTGTTGGTGATAAAGATTAGCAGCTGTCTGGTGGAATGTGGGGAAAAACTGAGTGCAATTTCCTCGGAGATGTTTAAACTCCCAGTTTACGAGCTGTGCAGACACAGACCGACCATATTCTACTTTATAAAGACGCAAGGCATGAATCCTCCAGCAAGACCAGGATGTCAATAGTGCAGATCAGTGACACATCGGTGCCAGATATATTCACTATATAAATATAAATACTTGAGGCTTTTTTTGGCTTCAAAAAAGAAACTCACAAATGTATTATTTAACAAAAAAAATATATAACTATAATATATTTTAACATTCAAATTGAACATTTATAGAAAAAAACAAACTCATTTTAAAAACTTTTAAAGATAAAGGACCTGATCTAGACTTCCGCAAAGTGGCCATTTTCCAAGTTCCGAGTTGCGCGTGGGAACGCTCTGAGCGATGCTAATGGTTTGCAAATTGCGTGATCCAGTGCTTTGATTAGTATTAACGCGTTTTGACAGTGGTATAGATTATGCTTAAGAATGGGGAGGGGTTTGTATTTAATGTACAGTTAGGGTGTGCCAACCGATGGACGTGCTATCCAGACTTCTGATCTGCCACCATTTTTAATTGGAAACAGAACTATTGTTGAAAATCGATGTCAGTAAGGGCAGAGGCGGAACTAGCGAGTTGTGGGCCCAGGTGCAAAAAATATGCATTGGCCCTGATCATATACCAGGTAATCTGATGGGGAGCTTCGGCAGTGCATGGATGACGGCTGTGGGCCCTTGTATCAGCATGGGCCCTGGTGCCGTTGCACCAATGATAGTTCCGTCCCTGGGTAAGGGGAGTGGTCTGTTATGCACTTGCAGGGATGTGCAGATAGAGGGCCGTATTCAGAGAACCGTTTCCATAACGGTACGCAATTATACACGCGGCCGGTGCTCCATGAGCAGTTGCGTGCGTATGTGTCCTCCATACGTGCGATTCATGTTGGTCGCGCCCACATACCTTCATTAAAATGCCTTCCCCCGTCCATTTTTATTAAAATTTTCATCTGCGTATTTTTGCGTCACAATTCCGTACATATGTATCCAAGTCCGATTCACAAGTCCATCCGTGAGGCACTTACGCAAGTATAGTCTACGTAAAGTACGTACAAATAAGTTACTACGCATGCTCAGTTGAAACGTACCTAAAAATACGCACGCGAATCGACGTGAAAACAGTTCTCTAAATACGGCATTCAGTTAACAGGGCTTGGGAACTTTTTTCAGCCAAGGGCCATTTGAATATTTATAACACCATTTGCTGGTCATACAAAATGATCAACTTATAAATGAGCCTGTAATATTTGGTCAAAGATTTAATGAACTCACCCCTAATATGAGCTTTGGAGAGACAGCTGCTACCACACGCACAATGAGAAGTTCCTGATCAGGACCCAGGAATATGGAGAGTTTCAGGGTCCCAGCTGCCACCAGGGACCCGGGAGCTTGCAGGACCGGGGGCAGCGCTGGAAGCCAGCAAAGGGATTTTACAGCCTAGTACACAGCCACACACCTAGCCTAGGCACAGCCTAGAAGTCAAGCCACACCCCTGCTTGAATCCCGCCTGTGAAGGGCCAGACCAAATGATTTTGCGAGCCTTATATGGACGTTCTCCACCCCTGCAGTAAACAGATAAAGAAAAGTGAATGCCAAATAGGCATAAATGATGATAAACACCCGGCTGCTGCTACTACTACCAACAGGAAGTCAAGGGTTTAAACATTAGGCCAATCAAGGGGAGTATTACCAGGGTGAAGGGGAGGAGTTTAGGGGGTATATTAGGGCAGGTCACATGGAGTTCAGACTCTTTGCCAGGAATCTTTCCCCCCTCTCTTTAATTGCAGTTACTAACATGTCATTTGATTTTCATATGGGGCACAGGTTGGTGGTAGTGGGGAGGTTTTCAGCAAAACATCTGGCGCTCGGTAGGGTGATAAGGTATGGTACAGGGGAGACACACCCTACTAGCTAAAACAGAAAGGTATGCCAGATGGCTGGTTCCCGGTTTGCCTCCCCGGTTATACACCGGGATGCGCGCTAAAACCTGTATCATTTAATTGCTCCCCCTTCTCCCCCACTGTATAGAGATAAGGTGGGCAGAGAGAAGGCGCCGCCCTGTTGGGCGGATCTTCAGGCGTCTGGTAGTAAGTTCTGTATGCCTGGAGATCCGTCAGGCAATTGCGCACCTCCAGACACCTGCCCAACGTCTGGACCACAACCAGAGTTCCAAAAAACAGCCAATTTACGCATTCTGTATATGTAAGTACCACGTGTGTGCGTTCTGCAAATGCGAACACATGTTGGTTATGAATCGTAAAGCACTACACACAATGCTGGCGGTGACCACTCGCCATATGTGCAGCGTATATGCATGGTGGCCAGGGGAAGTATTTAAGTCATACAGTAAGGCAGGGGTCCTCATACTTTTTAAACAGGGGGCCAGTTCATTTTCCCCAGACCGTTGGAGGGCCGGAGTATAGTAAAAACAAAAACTATGAACAAATTCCTATGCACACTGCATATATCTTATTTTGAACAAAACAGGAACAAATACAATATTTAAAATGAAGTAAAGTTAAATCAACAAATTTACCAGTATTTCAATGGGAACACCCTCATCATGTGTCCTGTCCCCCCAGCCTCCCCCCT
>WWET01002411.1:185795-204484 GCA_011038615.1 Limnodynastes dumerilii
CACCGGCTGAAGTTAGGGTAGCATTCAGCCGGCGTAAGGAAGGGGCCATACGCCCGCACAGGGGGAGTGTCGGGGAAAGTGAAGGCCGATACGCTGTGCATTAGTAAGCACAGCGCATCGATGTAGGTCTGGATCAGGCCCAATGGGCAGCGCAATTCCATGGCAACTGCATTGCATTGGACAGAAAATGGAATGTTATTATCTCTGCTGTATCCAGACTCGTTCATAAGGAAGTCTGACAGAAGACCTCCCGACAGTAAATCTGGTCAGGAGTTGGATCTGAAGAGGATTGGACGAGAGTGTACCCAGCTTTACTCTCAAACTCTGGATCAGCCCCAAAGAACCAGCTGATCCAATAGGAAAAATTTAATTTTCATGTGATTGCTAAATAAACAGCATCACTGCGAACGTTCCCATATGCTGACACAACCTGCGATGTTTGACAGTGTATTCAGATTCTGTGCGGCAGAATGTAAGCGATTTCTTCTGAATGTCATTTTATCTTTATATCAGGTTTAATATACAATGATACAACAGTAGAATAAAATACTTTTACCACTGCCGTCAAGAAGTACGAACACAATCATTAACAGAGGTCAATGTTATTTTTATTGTAAGTGTATATAAAAACGATTTATATTATAAAAAGCATCATATTTAAAGTTGTCAAATATGATTGAATCTACTGGGTTTTTTTTTTTTTTAAATACAAGTGCCTCAGACCCCCGCCCCCAACAATACAACTAAACGAAAACTAAATGGACTTCAAAATTGCAGTCTGAAAATGGATGAAAAATAGTTACGAGCTGTAACCTTATAGAGAATCTCACTCCAAGGCACGATTCAATTACATTTGCGCGCCATGTAATTTGCGGTGCAATGGTAAAGGTGCAAATTTTTTTAAGGAGATTTTCATGCGCACCCCATAGAGGTACGCGTAAAAATTAGCAAACTTTGGCTACCACAATAGACAGGAAAGATCGTACTGTGAGCTTTTTCCTGTCTAACGTGGTGCGCAAATGTAAATGATTCGGGCCCATAGGATTAAAGTTACTGAACTTAACAGTTCATAAAATAAGGGGCAGACATGGAGGCTGGACATAATATTAAGGGTCAGATATGGATGACTGAACATAATAATAAAGGGGTAGATATGGATGGCTGGACATAATAATAAAGGGGTAGATATGGATTGCTGGACATAATAATGAGGGTCAGATATGGATGGCTGGAAATAATAATAAGGGTCAAATATGGATGGCTGGACATAATAATAAAGGGGTAGATAAAGATGGCTGGGCATAATAATAAGGGGTAGATATGGATGGCTGGACATAATAATAAAAGGGTAGATATGGATTGCTGGACATAATAATAAGGGGCAGATATGAATGGTTCGACATAATAATAAGGGGCAGATATGGATGGCTGGACATAATAAAGGGGCAGATATGGATTACTGGACATAATAATAAGGGGCAGATATGGATGGCTGGACATAATAATAAAGGGGTAGATATGGATTGCTGCCCTTTAATTATAAAGGGCGGATAAAGATGGCTGGACATAATAATAAAGGTCAGATATGGATTGCTGGACATAATAATAAGGGGCAGACATGGATGGCTGGACATAATAATAAGGGTCAGATATGGATGGTTCGACATAATAAAGGGGCAGATATGGATTGCTGGACATAATAACAAGGGGCAGATATGGATGACTGGACATAATAATAAGGAGCAGATATGGAGGCTGGACATAATAATAAGGAGCTGATATGGAGGCTGGACAAAATAATAAGGAGCAGATATGGAGGCTGTACATAATAATGAGTAGATATGGAGGCTGGACATAATAATAAGGGGCAGATATGGATGGCTGGACATAATAATAAGGGGCAGATATGGATGGCTGGACATAATAAAGGGCCAGATATGGATTGGTGGACATAATAATAAGGGGCAGATATGGATGGCTGGACATAATAATAAGGGGCAGATATGAATGGCTGGACATAACAATAAATGGGCAAAAATGGATTGCTGGACATAATAATAAGGGGCAGATTTGCATGGCTCGATATAATAATAATAAGTGCATATATGGAGGATGGACAAATAATAAATGGGCTGACATATAATAGGGGAACACATTTAATAAAGAAGCAGACATGGAGGCTGGACAAATAATAAATGGACAGATATACGGATGGCTAAAATAATAAAAGGACATTAGAACCGCCCTCTGGGCAGTATAAGAAACATCCACTTTTCCCAGACACGCCCTCTGGGAGGTACAAGACACACCCTCTACCATGCCACAAAATGTTGTCCCTCTTTCCAATTGTGAAATGTTGGGAGGTATGTGACAGTGTTGCTGGGGCAATTTCTTACCTTTGTTTCTGTTAAAGCAGATTTTACCAGCCTTTCATGCACCTGTTTTCATTAACCTATATATTGATTGGAGCTACCACCATTTTGTGTATTAAAGTTTAAATGTAGCTGACATTACTTAACTCCAAGACCACTGAAAACCATAGATACTGAGCTGTATCTATACATTTTAGTACCAAGGATAAAAAGGAAAATTGTTGCCCTCCCCACCCCTAAACAAATCTAAGCCAGGGTTGTCGACTGTCCCGGAATATCCGGGAGACTTCCGAAATTTTGCCAGTTTTCCTGGTATCCCGGGAGAGCCCGCGAGCCCTGACCAGCTGTCAAATACTACTGTAATCCCTAGAGTTACTAGGGATCCCATGTAGCTCTGGAGATTACAGGAATGATTGGTAGGGGGCAGGGGTTAATGATGCGATTAATGATGCTTTGGCCCTGATGATATCCCAGGTAACCCGGTGGGGAGCTTCGGGAGTGCGGTGATGACAGCTGTAGGCCCATGTATCAGCACGGGCCCCAGTACCGCTGCACCCGTTTCACCAATGGTAGTTCCGCCCCTGGGTAAGACAATTGCTCCTTATGAAAGTTTGCTGCAGTCATGGTGGGAGGAGTCAGACTTCTACAGATGTGGTAGGAGGGGTCAGACTGCTGAAAATATAGTAGGAGGAGTTGGAATACTGCAATCATGGTGGGAGGGGTCAGACTGCTGCAGCCATGGTGGGAGGAGTCAGACTGCCGCAGCCACGGTTAGATGGTCTGGGTGCACGGTGAAGCAGGAGTCACTCTGTTGCAGTTTACAATTAATTGTTACATAGACATTGGGCCGGATCCAGAACTACGTCCGTCTTCCATAGACGGACGTAGTTAAATAAACAGTAGCTACTGCGTCTGGTCTTTTAGACCGCATATACGCAATCTACGTATCGAAACGATACGCACATTATGTACAATAGCTACTACGCATGCGCAGTAGCTACTGTTTATTGAACTACGTCCGTCTATGGAAGACGGACGTAGTTCTGGATCTGGTCCATTGTGTGGGGCTTGGGACATCAAACCCGCTGGGGACCAAATGTGTGAGTGTGACCTGCTCCCATGGAGATTCCGGGAACGCTAGCAAAATTCACCTCCCAGACATTCCGCGAGTGTTAGCAAGTATTACATACACTTTATGCACAGTATGATTCTTTTATTAGTGCTAAGCAAACTGGCTTAAACAGTTATGGATTCACACTTAAGAATGCTTTAGGCTCTTAATTTTACTCCCGCAGGATCTGATTCACACATAAGAGCGCGATAGGTTCCTTTATATGCGCAACTAATAGCAATGACACTCCCTCGGCACGCCCCCGGTGTTCAGGTTCTTATGTGACTTACGAGTGTCATAGGGCTCCCTTAACTGTAGGTTCGCCTTTGAATGTGTAGGGCGTCTACTTAGGAACTTAACTGTATAACCGCACCTTCATTTCAATGCCTCTCTCCACCCAAATCTGCGTATCTGCCTAGTTACTTATTCATGGAACGCCCATTTTTGCGTATGTCACTATGAACCTACAGATTATAAGTTCGTAGTATATAAGCACGGAATTTGCAAACTTAAGTCCTACGCCGCAAATAGCGTATAAAAGTTACCACGCATGCGCAGTGCATCCGTTCTTAAATATACGCACCTAACATCGGAAGAATTCCTAAGAGTGAATCAGGTCCCCAAGCAGCATGCCGACTCCCCTGACACGCCCTAGATGAACTAGATTCGTAACGGTGACTCAGAGACGTCCCATTCTTAAGTGCAACGTAGATTGCGCACATTAAGGGCGGTATTCACAGATCCGTTTTCACGTGGAGGTGTGTGCGTATTTTTAGGTACGTTTTAAGTGTGCATGCGTAGTAACTTTATTTACGTAAGTAACGTAGAATATACGCATGTAAATGCTTTAAACACAGACACGTGAATCGCACTTGGGGATATACGCACGGAGGGGCGGGGATGAAATACCTACCTGAAAAGTTATGTGAAAGAGGGTGGGGGGAGGCATTTAAATGAGTCTTTGAGGCGGCGGTTACGTAAAATCGCATGTACGGCATATTTATACGCACATAAGTACACACGTAAAACACACATGTCTATGATTGCACGTCCGCGAGAGGGGAGTGGGAATGGGTGTTGGTGGGTGTGGTCTTGCTGCGTGCGTGCGTATAATTGCGTACTTTAAAAAAATGTATCGGTGAATACGGCTATGAGTTACTAAGCATGCGCAGTTTGTCCCTTCTTAAATATACGCAACTAAAAAAGGATGCAGATTCTGAACTGTGAATCAGGTCCTACGTATCTATGTGTACAAGATAAAAGAGATTGAGGTAACAGCATTTTGTAAAATCTGAAATGAAATAAATTCTGATATTAATCAGCTCCGACAGCTCCACTTTTATACCAGAAAATGCTATTCACAGCCACTAATCATCGTTTAATATGTTTGCATGACTCGAGAATTACAAATCACTGCTGTGCCGTCCTGGCCTCCATCTCTGTGTAATACTGACCCTCGGACTATGCGATGTTTTGACACTTTATAAATGTATGGAACTATTAGGGAATCTGGGGTTTTTGTTAGGATTACATTTGTTGAATAAACAGACTTTTCTCGTTTGATCTCTAAACTCTCTCAGTGACTTACGAATGTAATACGATGTTCTGTTTACACAGAGCCGTAACTGAAACATTGATAGGAATCAGAGAACAAATGACCTTTCACAAATCTTTCTCTGTAATACAACGCGAAAATGACGCTTACGACTTTCCAATTACCTCTCGGTGGGCGTAAACCTTGCTGAATAAGACGCTAGGGTACAGAATTTTGCAATGCACATGGCCAGATAAAATGTGCATGCAATTGTGGTGTTTTCAGGGCAAATCGCAAGTCAGTGATGCGACTGCTTGCGTTTTGTGGGGCATTTAGAAGGACGTAGTTAATGTATTGTAAGACCCAAACACAGATACATACAGCTGGGCTCCCATAAAGCTTTCTTTGCCGTAATGCTTATTTTGCAAGATGGTGGGGAAGCTAGATTGCAGCCCATTAGTAAACCATTAAAACTTTGTTTATTTACAATTGAGCAGCTGCTGGCTTTCTGCAGAGGTCAGGAAATGGAGTGGACCCGGGATTTTGACGAGACCCGGGTTTTTCGTCAAAATCCCGGGTATTTCGTGGTGATGTGAAAGGGGTATGTAGGACATTGAATGAGTGATATCAGCTCCATTGTCTGATCTCTGCAAAATGGTAAGTAAACAATGATGTTTGAAACTCTATTTGTCTTTCCCCAGCAAGTGGGCCCACCATGCATGCGATTTCCCAACACGTATGGCAGATTCTTTTCTCTGTTTTTTGGAAGGTTTAATTGGGCACAATTTAAGTGCCCACAGTTTATTGGTAAACATTTGCCCCAGTCACAGGCCATGTTAAATTCAGCAGGCTGATGGAACTGCTGCTTAGGCATTGGGCTTCTTGATGGTTTAAAAACAAAATAAAATAAAAAAACAACAAATGTTTATAAATATAGGGCCAGATCCTAACCTACGTGTGCTAGCAATTTTACACTAGCCGTTGATTTAAAATTGCCTGTTTGTATTTACTGCGAATCTGTGCGGCAGATGTTATGACATGTAATGCTGAACGTACGTACCATCAGCGTAATTACGAAGGAAGGGGCGGGGGCATCCATATGACACACGTAGTTACGCTTTGTAGGCGGAGAGAGGCATTTAAATTGGTCAGTATGGGCCAGGTTAGATCGTAAAGTGTACATAAATCCATTACGTATGTCATTGAAAAACGAAGGTAGGGTTTGGGAAGCGTAAAATAACCAAAGTACGTATGAGCGAGGGGAGTGCCTAGAAACGACACTAGCGTAAACACGCTACGCCATCTGACGTAACAAGCATTTAGGTCTGGATCTACCCTATAGTCTCCTAAATAATAACGTTATCCATTCCTGTAAAATAAAAATGTTATATTAATCTGGTCACTTACTGATTGAAGTCTTCTCTGTCCTTATACCTCCTCCGCGGTGCACTTTGGCTAAGTAAGAAACTAATGTGAACTTAGGCCACGGTAGTCACTGCCTAGCGCTTCTCTTCTGCAATATTGGATGGGAGCCGTTCACAAAATACTTAAATTTGTAGTTCAGTATTGCTCACTGATTATTCTATATATCTAAAATGTCAGCTTTTTTGTCATATAGACTTACAGGACAGCCCCTAATCCACTCAGGATGGTGCACACGTCACACTTCACATGTTAAGGAAGTGGTGAATCACTCCCTATGTTCCACCCCCCGGTTCTGAAACTTATGTGTACTGTTTCGGTGTTCCCCCTCTCTCTGTGCCTCTCCTCACTTCTGTACTTCCTGGAATTTCCTCGTTGATTCTTTAAACTTCTGCTCCTGGAAGTATAAGTGAGTGGGTGACAGCCCTATTAGGGGGGGGGGGTACAGGGATGCGCACCGGACTGGGGAACAGACCATCTGAGGGGTGACACCCGATGGGACTACCTACACCGACCTTGATACTGTCCTGGCAGCAGACACAGTGTCACATTGCTGTCTGCATTCCTCAGGGGAGTTACCAGAGTGCGGTAGCAGTGTGTCACATGACCTCACGTCATCAGTATTACGCTGCTTCCGGCATGTGAAAACTGCAAGCGGCAGGCGGAGAGACCGCCCTGCACAGAGGACCAATGGAGAGAGGAGGACACTGGAAAAGATAGTAAGTGAAGGAGAAGCAGGGGAGAGAGAAATATTTGCTGGAGAGTTCTGGAGGAAGTGTGAGAGACACACAGGGAGAAAGTGGGGGTTAGAAAGAACATGGGGAAAAGCAGTGAGTCCATAAGGGTGACACCATCCCTGGGGCCAGATTTACTAAGCTGTGGGAAAGGAAATGTGGAGATGTTGCCCATAGCAACCAATCAGATTCTAGCTCACATTTTCTAGTATGTAATAGGAAAGTGAGAGCTAGAATCTGATTGGTTGCTATGGGCAAGATCTCCACTTTTCTCTTCCCACATCTTAATAAATCTGGTCCCTAGTGACAACTAAGTGAGTGGTAGTGGTACAAATATCTGGATCCCTCTGAATCTGATTGCAGTTTATAAATTAATCTCTAAATTTCTGATTATTTATAGTCAACCTGCGGTGATCTATTTTCATCATCTCCCCTCTATTTAATTAACCTAAAGCTGGCCATATACTAAAGCGATTTTTGGTCCGATCATCCAATTCCTGGGTGAGTGGACCAATATTAGCTCTAGTGTGTGGTCAGGATGGATTTGCAAAACACTCAATAATCGGCCCAGAAATGCTAGGGTTAGATAATTTTATTGTTTGAATCCAAGTTATTATTGGCAGCAAGCTTCCAATATCGAGAAGTGTGCAACCATTTTCAATTATCGGACCTGTGCTTCCACGTTCTGGTTGGAGTTTCCCCATCTCTCTGACTCCATAATTATCGGCATGTACAGCAGTAATACAGTAATGACAGCTCTGCATTCTGCAATAGATACAGAGCTTCCATTACAATATTACTGCTATACTTGCTGGTAATTATGCAAATAGACAGATGGGGAAACTCCGGCCAAGAGGTGGAGCTGCCACACACTACTGACCAGAGCTTCTACAGCCAGTCAAATAACTAGCTGTATGGGCCTCCTACCTGTTACATCCTGGACTGCCATTTCTGTTCATACCTCTAGGGGCAGTCCTGAACTGATAATTCTTGTTATGGACATTTCTATTACCTGCCCCTAGTGGCTTCTGTGGTACACTCTCTCTGGGACTAATCTTGTTATATGCTCATTATCCTACACCTGCGCTCTGGCTTTATCTATCCATGATTCCAGAGGAAGGTGTGGGTCATTATTTCTAGCTGCTTCCTGTGCTGTGTGTTGTTTGCACTTCTCAGCTGTGGTACTGTTATCTTGTTCTCCCTGTTTCCTGGATCCCTGCTTTTATCAGCCAAGCTGCTCACTCTCTGGACTTAATTTGGACTTTCTTGCTTACACCCTGTGGATTTACTTCTCTTGCATATTTAATCTGTGGACTCATTTGGACTCTCTCCATTCCTGGTATCCTTGTGTTTTTTACCTGTTATCTGTGCCTCTTTCTGCATACTCCTTTGTTACATCTCCTATATTATCCATGTCCTCCTACAATAAACCTCACCAGTTCCTGAGCTACCGTGTTGTGTCGTCCTACTATTCATAACACTACCAAGATTGACTGGAGGCCCGTGCAGCCAATCAGTGTGGAGATTGACAGGAGGCCTGTGTAGCCAGCTACAAGAACCTCCTATCAATCTTTGCAGCCCCTCCCTCCTCAGTCAGGATTATCGGTCACAACAGGAGAGCTAAATGGCGCCAATATCAGGACCTTTCTCTAGCGAAAAATTGTCCTGTTTACTGGTCACCTCCTGCTCTAGTAAATGATCATCTTAAGACTCAAGAGAAACAAAAAAAACCTAGCACAATGCAGTCCATGTGACCTGTATTACAACTATAACTCTTGCTGCTACAAGGCAGTATGTCTGGTCTGTATATTCTGTGAATAATTTGTCAGGTCACGCTACCCAGAAAAAATAGACATAATTATAATTATAATCTTTTAAAAATGCATTTCTAAAAAATATAAATGATAAATACACCTAGGTAAGGTACATCCACAGTGATATATAATGCCATTAACAATTATTCTGAAATAAATAAAAAGTCCTGTGCGCAATAGCGCCCTCCAGTGTATACTGCCATAATTCTCATCAAGCTTGTCTATAAAAGAGCCCTCTCCATAAATGCCAGACATGAACAATTTTAACACTGTGAAACGTTTTAAATATGAAAAGAGATGGTTTAAAGATACCGAATACAAACAACATATATCAAACTCAGCCAGTGCATTAACTAAGCCATGAAATATGGGAACAGAGAAGTTATTACAGTATAAGGATAAGTTATGAGTGGAGATATCCTCTTAATGTATGGCTGTGTTTTATGTGATGATTCACTATGGTATTAAACTGGAAAGAAGAGTGATTTAAAAAGCTGTAAATATCCTGAGTATATAGTAATACACAGTGTAAGTGAAGGGTTCTGTATAATTGTGCTTATCAGAAGAAGGAACGTGATAGATCGCTCAATGTGTTATCTTTTGGCTGTAGAATAGAACGTTCTTTTATGATATATTTTTTTATCCTGATGTCAGGGATAATCTCTGAAACTCTGTGAACGCCGGCTGCTTTGTGGTATTCCCGAGTTATGTTTCCATGGAAACGACAGTTAGCGTGTTCTTGCTATTCCATATTATAAACAACATGTATCATATGTGTGAAGGTCGACTATACTTGTCTGTACAATGATAAGCAAGCACTGTATCAAAGATCACTAATCTAATCATTTGTATAAAGGAAAATGTCATTTTAAAATTATTTTTTTTGTTGGTGACCCCCCCCCCCTCCGCAATGATCTGTTTGTCAAATTATATCTACATTCCTGGGTTATACCAGAGATATCGCCTAGTTTCCGTTTCTCACCATTAATCCTCTACTCTCCTTTCTATCCTTCCTCTTCTTTCCTCTCTGACTGCACTTAACTTAGAACCCACTTGATAACCCCAAAAACCATTCATAATTAGATCTTCTCCTGGTCACTCAGCACTCTCTCCTCGTTATCTATCTCCTCGTCCTCCTCCTATCTTCATCTATAAAAGGTCATTTGGGTCTTTCATTTATTTATGTGAACACAGGAGTTACTGATCTCTAGGTCCGATGTGGTTCAGGTAGCAACCAATAAGAAATTATGTTGTCCTTACATGTAGGTGTAAGGTTTGGAGAAATAGTCTTGATCCACAGGTTACTAACCTCATAGCACATGTTGAAGGCCTAACTGCTCACCTGTTCAACATTTGTCCAGACAATTGTCTTCAGAAGATCTCTTTTCCTCTCCTTTCTCTTCTTCCTGTTCCTCAGATGGTAACCAGTAGAAAGATAAGTTGGCCGTTCAAGTAGGTGTCAGGCTTGGAGGAATAGTGGTGATCCACAGGTTTCTAACCTTCAAGCCCCTGGTAAAGGTCCAACTGCTCAATTGTTCAACACTTGTTGAAACTATTTTCTCCTCTCCTCTGGACAACTTCTGATGACCATACATGTAGGTGTCAAGCGTTGGGAAATAGCAGTGATTTACAGGTTTCTAATCTCAAAGAACATGGTGAAGGCGAACCACTCACCTGTTTAACTCTTGTCCAGACAACAGATCTCCTATGCTCTAGCTCCTTTCTCTTCTTACATCTTTTCTGGCCAGACATTCTTTCTTCATCCTATCCAGGAGAAATGAAGTGTCTTTTAATCGTGTATCTCTTTTCTATGTGAACAGAGGAGCTGTATTGAGTTTGCATGTGGGTGTGTCCTCTTGGTCAGTTTATCATATAGGTGTTCCCTCTCTCTACATACACATCAAGACCTACGTTCTTCAGAAATTGCTGGGGGCTAATTAAGACAACTTAAGGTAGCCCCTGGCTGTCAGAAGCCAACTCATGGGACAATCTGAACTAATCCCATTAAAATTGGAAATCTGGATCTGGCAGTACATTAGTTAACATTTTAGAATTCTAGCCTATTCTGTATTTTTTTCTATTAAATCAATTTCAAAATAGAATTTCCAAATGACCTCATGATGCGTGATGCCTTGAATAGGGTAGACTACAATTTAAGGGCAGCCTTAAGTTACATGAGTGGATTAGCGGTCCATGCGCCCGCTGATCGGCTCATATATACCAAATCCCTCCCATAACGTACGATTGAAATGCTTCCACCGTCTACCTTGGTGGGCGGAGGGGAAGCACAGCCTTTTTCTTCTGAAATGACATTGTACGATGTAAGTTCTGTACGAAGGTAGGTACGTTAGTGTTACATTCGTATGTATGCGCCCTTCAGTCAAAACACCTCACTCAAGTCTGGGTCCGGCCCACAGTTTCCAAATCTCCCTGAATATCAGGAAGACTCCCTGAAGAGTGGGTGATCTCCCTGACTCCCTGAAGTGTTTGGCAATCTCCCTGATGCTGATTCGGTTCCAGAAGCCATTGCTATATAATGACAGAATTTAGGTCTCCCTGCAGTGAGCCCTATGGAGGCGGCCATTTTCATGGAGTCAAAGATTTATTAATCAGCTGCAGTGTCACCTACTTTTATCTCTTCTGTAAAGAAGTCAGCGGATTCTATTCACAGTCTCCACAATAATACTGAAAGTATTTATTCACTGACAATATAACAATCAATAAATACTAATGCCCAAGTTTTTATTGAGAAATAGTCTTCATTGCAGCACTAGACACACCCATAGGTGGCGCTCTTCACAGGAAACACCCCTTTGGTGGAACAGGAAACACCCCTTTGGTGCTACAGGACACACCCCTTTGCTGGTAGAGGGCACCCCCCTTTTCTGGTACAGGACACACCCATTTGCTGGTACAGGACACATCCCTTTTTTGCAGCACCTTCAAGCTGCTGTCACAATCCCCCCTATATTCATTTGCAACAGTTGGCAGCCAGGACTAAATAAATGTTAATGTTGGACCCAAACGATTCCACACTGCAGAAGTCAGTAGCGCTATGCGTAATACACAGTCAGCGTCCCTTTGTGCAAACGTTAGAAAGGGATTAGATGGGAGATGTAAGTGAGATTAATGCTGTTTATTGTGGACAGGATATCCCAAGAAGCCGCGCAACCCAGCTGTGTTGCAGATACGGGGTATAACGTTACAGATGGGTTTTCCAGTTGCTCTCTTACTCCTCTATTAGTCTACTAATGGTGATAAATAAAGTCGAGGCTGAAAATGAATAAGAGACTTTTCCTCTTTTAAAATGCCATTTATCTTCCACGCTACATTTCTATACGTTGCAATGCTCTGCGCAGGCTGTGGCCATCTCAGCGAGTTTCCTCTATTGGTATAAATATAATGAGATTTAAGTTCCGCAGGAAAGATTTGCACATCAATCTTCCAGAAGAATGAACAAATTATTGTCATGTGTATTGGTGGAAGTTAGGCCAGGCTAATGACCGCATCCAGTAAAGTCATTAGATATGAATAGTTAGTTCCATAATAAGTCAAAATAAACATGATGTTTTCTGGAATTTGTAAAGCAATGTTCGTGGCAGTCTATATTTTCTTCTTGGTTACAGGTGTTTCTGCAATTTTCTTCGTGATGACAAAAATGATTTGGCTGATTTAAAATAAATAAATAAATAAATACAATTGCTGCACTACCTCACATGGCCAGCAGGTTTGTTGCAGAGCTCGTACTCTGGAGAATCATGTATTTGAATAGATAGAAATTGTAATGAGAAACTTGTACCAGATCCCCGCATGTACGGAAAGCATGAGAGGGTCTGAATCCAGCCCAGCATGTGGAAAATGACCACTACTATTAAATCAGGATCTGGTCCAAGGTTCTGATTACAATTTCTATTGATTCAAATACATGAGGTTCCAGAGTACGGGCTCTGCAGCAAATCCTGCTGGCCATGTGAGGTAGTGCAGCGATTATTATTGGTCTGCAATTATGCATGAAAGAGGGGATGCACGTCCCTGTCCCTCCCATCTTTCAGTAGTAGTTCTGGACACTTACCTGTCTGGCGGGGTTTCGGCATGCTTAAGTGAAGGGCCGGACCCTTCATCAGGACTTCTAACGTATGGAAGTGTACGCTAGTGTAACATCAGCCATATGCATGCGCTGATGTTACTTGTCAGGTAACTTACGCAAATGACTTGCAGAAGTCCTCGGACTTTCCTAATAGTGAATCCCGCCTGCTGTGCGCAGAAAACGGCCACAATCTTCATGTGCGCACGATACTGACTTCCAACATGGATCTTAACCCTCAAGATTCAGATTTCCGTGCTGGAATTTATTCCGACTGCAAGGAGGGACGGAGCGCAATGCTTAAAGTAAGTCTGCATGTGGGGAGGGGGAAGGTTTTTAAATTGTAGAGTAAGGTCATGGCTAATCCCTTATGTACTATCCTTATTTATGCACCGGACCCATTTTAAGTATGGCCGGTGCGTAAATTTATGAATTTATTAACAGGTTTTCATATAGCGCCAGCAGATTACGTAGCACTTAAGGGAGGGTCCTGCTGGTGGGAAGCCTTAAGTGCGGGTCTGGTATAAAAAATTAACACAGGTCAGAATGTAGACAGGTCAGAATGTAGACAGGTCAGAATGTAGACAGTTGAGAATTATGGCCCTGATCCAGACTTGAGATCATTTTACGAATGCGTGCATATCTAAGTTACACCCTACTAAGGATAATACACTCCCTCTAGCCCTCTACTCGCAAGTACGTAACAGCTGATTTACGTGTTCAGAACCTGCTTTAACTACTTTTCCTTGCGTATTTCTGTATGTACGTATCGCCTTGTCGTACGTGAGTGCCTAATCAAGCCCATACTGTACAATTTAAATCCACCCACAATGCGTATATTCGGCTTGCGTAGAGATGTCGCCCTATCGTACGGAGTGACGTACAAGTTATGCACGATCAGAGTTATGACGTACTGTGCGTTCCCACAGACAGATTTACGCACACGCTGTCCTTATTAAGTCTGGATCAGATCCAATGTTAGTATTTCTTTGTAACATCTGTAGACTTAATGTAGACGGCTTGTAAAAAACTTCAGAAATGTAATAATATATATGATATGGAGAGCTGCAGGTTGCCAATGCCTGGTTTTGAGGGATTGATTGAAAATCTGTAGGCTAGGATAACCTAATAAATGTGAGAGATCATTCTAGAGAAGAGATGCAGCACGGGAGAAGTCTTGTATGTCGGTGTGAGATGTGGTGATCTGATGGGATTTGAGATGATGCTCACTGGTCAAAAAAGCTAAAGTAGGCCCTAGGTACTGAAAGTTCATGGGTGCGATGGGATGGTTAGCAGTGCGGTCGCATGAAATCGTAGATACTGTGGACTTGCATAAGCGTTTCTGTAGCCCCCTGCTATTAATTTTCTGTGGACCTTATGTCTCTGTAAGGTCACATGGTCGTAGCTATTTATAGGCTGCATCTGGCTAAGCACACAAAATGGCTGCCTCCACAGAGTACAGGCAGCAGATACACTGTCGTTCAAGGTCTGCTTAGCTAAGTATGGGAGATTTAAAAACAATTAGCCAATGAAGCTGACACAACACAGCAATGGACTCTGCGTAACCTTTATCTGTGGGTTTAAATCCTTTCTGAACGCATCTGACAATTACCGAGCAGATGTTTGGCTTCTTACAATTGACAGTAAATAGTGTGTTTGCACAATATGGAAGTTTCTCTGAATACCTGTGAATACATTTGCACATTGTCACAGTACACAGGTAAGATGACAAATGTACTTAATGCAGATTACATTCATGGCTGTGCAACTGTTATAAATGGGTGTGGCTCACCGGTACAATGTGGCGATGCCAATGCAGCCATGATAGAAGCTATCATAGTATTTCCCCTAAGCCTAACCCTTACCCTCTAACCCTCCCCTTCTATTCACCTAAACATAACCCTTAACCTCAGGCTAACCTTAACCCTCCAAGTCCCATAGCCTAACCCTAATCCTCCTGTTCTATCAGCCTAACCTTGATCGTCCATGTCCTGCAGCCTATCCTTGCAGCAAAAAAATTCCCATCAAATAAATTTTCACCCCTCACATTGCAACATATTTGTTGAGAACACTTTCACCTAGGGAGAGGAGTGCAGCCAAAATATTATTTCTTTGCTACCCACCTAAACGGGTATGATTATGTCACACAGTAATGTCTCCAGATCACATGATTATGTCACACAGTAATGTCCCCATATCACATGATTATGTCACACAGTAATGTCCCTGGATCACATGATTATGTCACACAGTAATGTCCCCATATCACATTATTATGTCACTCAGTAATGTTTCTATATCACATGATTATGTCACTCAGTAATGTCCCCATATCACATGATTATGTCACACAGTAATGTCACACACAGTAATGTCCCCGGATCACATGATTATGTCACACAGTAATGTCTCCATAGAGAAAGAAATTGTCCAAAGTCCAAAAAAAGGCGCTCTTTCCTCTTTAACAGGAGCCAGGTGATGTCAATAAAAGTCTCAGTCTAGGATCCCCGACAATTCAATGAGGGTAGATATTAGCTCAAAAAGAGAAGGATACAAGGAGTAAGTAAAAAAATAATTTTAATAAAATCCAAAAAGTAAAACAATACAATCAGATCGTTGGAACAGCGTACCATTAAGCAGGAGATAGGAGATCGTGGATAGATTATACAGTGCTGTTAACACGAATCACCTACAACTGGAGAGGCACGAACCATCCGGCCTGGTAAGGTGTATTAAAGGTTGTGGAATATAGCTGAAACGCGTCGGTGGTTGTAAGGGGAGCTTGTCTTTTTAACTTAGCTGGCCGGATGGTTTGTGCCTCTCCAGTTGCGGGTGATTCGTGTTAACAGCGCTGTATAATTCATCCACAATCTCCTGTTTAATGATACGCTGTTCCAACGATCTGGTTGTATTGTTTTACTTTTTGGATTTGATTAAAATTATTTTTTTACTTACTCCTTGTATCCTTCTCTTTTTGAGCTAATCTCTACCCTCACTGAATTGTCGGGGATCCTAGACTGAGACTTTTTATTGACATCACCTGGCTCCTGTTAAAGAGGAAAGAGCGCCTTTATTTGGGACTTTAATTTCTTTCTCTATTTGACTATTTTGAAATCGAAGGTGGACTGATTTCTTGTGTTGTCCCTGGCGACATTCCCCTGTGCACAGGGTTTAGTTCAATATTGGTTTTTTTACTAGTAATGTCTCCAGTCTACATGATTATGTCACATAGTAATGTCCCCAGATCACATTATGTCACACAGTAATGTCCCCATATCACATTATTATGTCACACAGTGATGTCTCTAATCTACATGATTAAGTCACATAGTAACGTACCCATATCACATTATTATGTCACACAGTAATGTCTCCAATCTACATGATTAAGTAAACAGTAATGTCCCCATATTACATTATTATGTCACACAATAATGTCTCCAATCTACATGATTGTGTCACACAGTAATGTCTCCATATCACATTATTATGTCACACAATAATGTCTCCAATCTACATGATTAAGTCACACAGTAATTTTCCCATATTACATTATTATGTCACTCAGTAAAGTCCCCATATTACATTATTATGTCAAACAGTAATGTCTCCAATCTACATAATTAAGTAAACAGTAATGTCCCCATATTACATTATTATGTCACACAGTAATGTCCCTAGTTCACATGATTATGTCATATAGTAATATCCTCAGTCCACATGATTGTTACACAGTAATGTCCCCGAATCACAATATTATATCACACAGTAATATCCTAGGTCACGATTGTCACACAGTAATATCCCAAGATCACATGATTATGTCACACAATAATGCCCCCAGATATTATGATTATGTCACATAATAATGTCCACAGTTTGTATGATTGTCCCTCTTTATTGTCCCCAGATCACATGATTTCACACACAGTAAATCCTTTCATCTGTAATTATGGCAGAAGTAACGCACCTGTACATATAATTATGCCCCTCCATTTCTGTTCATTGGTGCACTTGTTGAATATTACTGCAAAATCTATCCTGATTTTGTACTATATAACCCACTGCTGGTTATTAAAGCAGCATTTGGTAAATTCTTCTGTTTTTCTCTCTCTTAGGGAGCCATCAAATACACACTACAGCTATAAACATAAATGGATTGCAGAGACATATGCTAACTGAGCTCATAAATGAATTCCTCCACGTTCTTCATGCCAAGATGTCCAACCTTTCAAAACCGCTTGGCAGCAGCGACTAGGCCGAGATTTGCACAAATTGCTTTATTCAGTTTGCATTTTAAACATTAAGAAAGTCAACTTCTTGACACAAAAATTTGCTTTGAAATCTTTTTCTGCTGAATTGCAAGTTCTGTGTGTGTGTTGTGAGGTGGTCGGTAAGAAACATGCTGGCTACTGGAATTGACGGCTGCATTGGGTACTAATAACGCTGGGAACACACTTCCAACAGTTTAACCTCAAGGTAGGTGCAAGACATAAAAATCCATTGTTTAACTGCACTTACTGGCTGTAATTATAGGATAAGGATGTTCTTGGTAGGAGCAGAAGGTACGTGATACTAACATTATACAATGTGGGCCTATACTACGCATATGTGGAATGTAGAAAGGAGTTAAATAAGAAAGACCAATTCACTTGCTTAAAACATGATTATAACCTAATAAGGTCGGGAATTCCGGCTCTGTTGCTGTCGTGGTATATAGGTCTTAGCACTAGGTCAGCACTCCGGCCTTGCCTACAGGACTGAGTGCAGAAGTGCCCATTTTGACCTGTCCTGCTAAATTACAATCAAGAGAGGGGCTCCTGGACCCCAGCTGAACATTATCAATCAATAACTACCAGCCGAAGCTTAGTATTAGTCATGTATTTTTCTTAATTCTTTATTAAGTATTATAGCTGATTAATAATTATCTTGTGTTGTCTAATTTAACTCCAGGGGCGGAAAAGGAAAAGTGGAGATGTTGCCCATAGCAACCAATCAGATTCTATCTCACATTTTCTAGTATGTAATAGGAAAGGGAGAGCTAGAATCTGATTGGAGTGGTGTTTCGTAAAAGGGATGGAGTGGAGGAACATAGTCAGTGGACAGTAAGGGTGTGCTCCTGCAGCTACTCAATATCCAGAGCACAGACATAAGTACACACGGTTTAAGGCAAAACAGTGGCACCAGTTAAAATACATATCTATGTCCAGCAGGGGGTGCAGTTGCTGTACCAGCAATCACTCTTTTGACAGTGCTACAATCAACGCCATTAAGTCAGCTGTATCATTGGCAACAGGGTAAGAATTTAGAAAAATGTTATGTCGGCGTAGGTAGATTGCCGAAACTTCAAAATTCGCCGAGGTTCCCATTCAGAATGTCGAAATTTACTATCCCCAGTACCTGCTGCACCTGTGCCAAATTTTACTGTCACTGGTACTTGCAGTGCTGTACTGTGTTTTCCTGGTTACTGGTTTGACTTAGGGTTATTGGGCCAGATCCAGAACAACTCTTTTGAGTGAATTTACGCGTGGCGGAGACGTAAAATTGCCTTTTAGTAAGTACTGCGCATGCGCACCATAGAAAATATGCTCCGTAACGTAGCATAATTGTGAACGTAT